>APFE031122612.1:15977-81165 GCA_000404065.3 Pinus taeda
CACGGCAGTGTTACAAGGATGGCTAGCAGAATCACTCTTCACAGATGTTCCTCGAAGGGGTAAACAATCATATGGGGGTGAATGATCGGCTAAAAACAGAGTGGAGGTGATGGTGAGAACATGACCAATGCTCAAAAGCTGGCGATAAGGCATTCACAATGGTTATTTACCTGTTCATTTTTTAATGAGCTTAACCGCGGGGAGAAACACTTGCTCATGACTTATGTTTATTTTTTAACGAGCTTGAACTATGTGCTAAAACTTCTCGTGGAGAGTTTATTTTTTAATGAGCATGAACTCTGTGACAACATTGCTCACCAGTCATATGATAAGAAATGTCTCATTCGAGATGCTATTTTGTAGGAGCTTACATCTCTCAAGCTTTGCCTCGGATCCTTTCTTTATGCAAGTTAGGAAACAACTAGCCTTACGGGTTTAAAGGGTTAGAAGTCCTAAAAAATTTAAAAATAAATAGCCGCTCTTCACTTGCATGCGGAAAGGTTTGCATGCCCCTAGGTATAGCGAAAAATTTCTAGGTTACCAAGAAAGTTTCATCCGCGTAGCAGATAAAATTCTTTCTCGGCGATGTCTATCGAAACAGACATAGGGGAGTGATGCCACTCAGCAAAACCTTAACGAAGGTATCTTATTCTAGTTCGTTCCCATTTTCCTGTAAGGACGGGTTCACCAGACTAGTCATATATCCCTCGCGGAAATTCACTCTATACCTAAGGTTTTCCTGCCGAAACAGACCAGGGTGCATGTCCCCTGGGTTTCAATCACATCTTCCTGAATAACTCGTGCTCATCAGGTGGACGGACTGGAGATCGATGAGACATTTCTTGCGTGAAAAGACCATTTAGGGACAACATTTGACTATTTTTTATGTGTGATCCAGGGAATGACATTTGGTCCACGAGCTTGACCATTCTACCTTCGTGTGGAAAACACATTACTCTATAGAGTGAGGAGACGATGGCTCCCATGTAATAAATATAGTCGCGTCCAAGGAGTAGATTGTAATATAAACGTCCTTGAACTACTATAATGTTCATGTGAACAGTTTTCCTTCTCAAAGTAATGGGCACATTTGGAAGGATCCCTAAAGGTCGACTGGTTCCCTTGTCGAAGCCTATTAGATTTCTCATTTCAGGCAAAAGCGATGGCGAACCATGTGCTTTCCAAGCAATTGAGGAAAGGATACTCACAGAAGCCCCTTCATCAACGATGGTACCAGCCATGACCATTTTGTAAGTGTGTACAATGATTCTGAATGGTACATTGGCTAGTAAACGGGGTCTACCTAGTAGATTACAATCAAAGGAAACGACTAGGTTGCTTGGTGGTGATCTTCCCATGGTGCCCCATCAATCATCATCGATTGAATGATTCCTTCATTTGTAAGGTGTACTTGAGACCAAGGATCTGAAGGGGTGCCATATTCCTTAGACCTATCTATCCAAACGCTTGACGAGCGTTGATGTTGGTTTGCCTCCCATGCTAAGAACATTGATTGCTATAATATTTCTAGTAGGGCTAGAGGCAAAACCTGCAAAGATCCATTTTAACATTGTTTTCTCACATCTTTTGGAGGGAAGATATCATATTGAAGGTTCCTACATTAGCCACTTCCACCAAATTGGTAGGAGGCGGTAGGGTAAAGGTTCCCATTAATGTAGGGTCTTTTAGTAGGCCTACTCCGATATTATGAAGCATGCCAGGGCTTCCATGGATCATTGAATGCTTCCCGTAACTTGCAAACTATTCGGGAGAAAAGTTTGTTGGTCGATGATTGTAATTCCTCCTTGGGAAGGAAATGCGATTTTCCTAAAGTAGGTCGACACAACAGCTACCATGGCATATATCCAGGGTACTCCGAGTAGGATGTTGTAATCAAGATTCCCGTCGATGACTTCAACATCGATTTCTTTTGTTTTTCCCCCCAGTTCAACTTGCAAGTTACTTAGTATCCCATATGGGGTGTATGTTCATCCATCAAATGCTTTTAATGTTTTTGATGATCGCGACAAAGATGGAGACCCCATAGTTTTCCAGCAACTCATCGACATGATACATGTAGATGCCCCCTCATCAATAATTGTTCTATGAACAGTTTTGTTGAGGGCTTTCACTTGAATGAGGAAAGCTAGTTGAGCTGGTAATTGAGGGTCATATCCTTTATGATTAAAAGATACAAGATTGGAATCCGTTGGGTCAATCCCACCTATTGCTGATAATAAAGCCTCCTTTTGGGAGGGGCAATTTTGCAGCACCTCAAGAGTTGACATCACGGATGGCAATTGAGCTAAATCCTCCACTATATTATAGTGTTGTGCTACTTGGGAACGAGGATTAAACGTCGATCTATGTACTACTCCCTTTGGCAGCTTTATTGTTAATTCAGGAATGATGGGTGGCAGAACTTTTGTTGAAGTCGTTGTTGAACTACTAGGTTGATCTTTATCCTTGTTGTTCAACATTTGTGGATTCCTGTAATCTTTACTCCTTGTCATTATAATAGCATCATTTAGTTGCTTTGAGACTGACAACATTAGCACTTGGGACTGGGAAGCATTTTCGCTAGCAACCAGATTTGTTCCTGGGTTTGGAAACGGATCCGCTAGTACACTCGAAGTTTTTGAACTTTTGAAAGATTTTCTAAGTTATTCTTTATATGGACTCTCCTTGGTCCAGTGATCCTCGTCACATATATGACATGGAGTTCTTGGTTTCACATTCCAAGAAGGGTTTGCAGAAGATTTTCTAGGAGATGAGTCTCCCTAGTTTTTCTTCTTCCCTTGTTTTTTCTTCTTGCCTCCTAGTTGTTTGGTTTCTTCCCCTTTGTCTATTGACACGAAATTTACTTCCGAGGCTAGAAGTTCGTCATTTGCATCTTGATTCAAAACCGTGTGGGCCTTTTTCGATGTGGCCTTTGTGGTTTTAGTGCTTGTCGTACCTATCACACCATCGCTGGCATGAGAGTCTTTGTTTAATTTAGGAGGCGGAGGAATGGAGAATTCTGGTCTAGGAGCGTCAGGGATTTTATGGTAGAGCATGCCAAACTGAGTATAGATCAAGTCTAGATATTGTGTACGAGCAATAACTTGCTCTTCAGTGACGACTCCTCCCTTTGCCAAATCTTCTGTAATAGCGGGTAACAGTGACTTAATAAACCATTCAGCCAATAGCTTATCAGGAACATATGTTTTTACCATTCTATGACGACGCCGCCACTCATGAATATGATCGGATATGTGAGTGGCTATCATTTGTTTGAAATTGGTAAGCAACTCAATTCCTGTTTCGTACCTGATAGATAACTAAAAATGGGTTAAAAAGGTGGTGGCCAAACAAAGCTCTAGGCAGTTCGATATACCACTTTGCTGCCGGACCAGTTAACGTGCGCTGAAAGAGGCAAAGCCAAATTGAATCATCATTGACAGTGTTTGACGAACACCATAGATGAAAGGTTATCACATGATTTGATGGGTCTTCACCCAGATTTCCATTAAATTTAGGAATATCTGACGAAAGTTTGTGCGGAATTGCCGACCACCAAGGGGCATAGGCAATTGGATCGTTCGTTAGTCGACTTAGATCCGGTAACTCTAGAGTTGCCATCAAGGGCAACTGTTGATTTAGGCTTGGCTGAGCATACCCAGGATAAGATGGAATCGTTTGAGCAGTCGGTCTTTGCATACCAGCATAATGCATTTGATGTTTGTAACTTTGGTAAGGTTGATGGGCATAACCATTATGATATGGTTGATACTGCTGCCCATTACTTACAAAGGCTTGTTGCTCATATCCTTGGTAAGCTTGTTGGAATTGTGGTTGTTGGTATTGCACCAGCCATGGTTGTGAAGCCATGGACTATTGTCCAGCACTGACTGTTTGACCAAGATGGGGGTTGGTGTTCCCCATTTGAACCTGTGCCATTCCACTAGTGGGTGATTGTGGTTATGTCGAAGGTACAAGAGATTGTTGTATTGCAACCTATGAAACTTGAGGTTGTCATAAAATTGGTGACGTTTGTACTTGCGATACTGCCACAATATCTAGCGTAGTGGGAATGTTTGTCATAGGTGAACTTTTTTGTATTGAGCATATAACTCTTGGTTGTTGAGACAGGACTGGGATCCAACCGCTAGTCGTGATTCTAGCATAACCCAAATTTTGTTGCAAGGTCACGCATGGTTGTCCTTCTGGGGAAGATAATGAAAGGGTATAAGGCCCTCCATACGACGGTAATCCAGTGCCCAAAGGAATAATTTTCCTTTGGGGACCAGTTTTCCCAAATTGACCTTTTGACAGATCAATTTGTCGAGACTCAGCATAAGAGATTCCAGATATAATTCCGGACGAACAAACGGGAACAGTCCATACTGTCGAGATAGTCCCAGGATGGACTCCATCCAGTGATTGAAAGCTAGTTGGGACAGATGGTACGCCGACAAACATTGTCGAAATAGCAGAAGGAGATTTTGCTGTTGCCGTGTCGGGTGACACAATCCTTGATGTTGATGGTTGTTCAGACATATTAAGTCTATCCAAAATATTCCTCAGTGATTCTTCAGGAACTTCCGAGGGTGGGTGAATATTCTCTTATGAAGAAGGATATAGGGCGGTCCTAGCTCCAAGGTGCACTGGAGTGCTAGATGGAGGTTCTTCCACAGTCTCTTCTATGGAAGTCAATCCAAGAGGAAGAGGCAGACTGTCAGGTCCGTAAAATATTTCTAGCACCGAAGAAGATGTAAGTTCTGCAGTAGTAGACGATTGGGGAGTAACACCTTCCGAATCGGCTATAGACAGAGCTGGTTCAGGGATAGAAGTGTTAACCGTCACACTAGGATCAGTTGTAATGTCCTTTTGTTGTTGCGGATTTCTTCTGTAGAGGCAGGGATTCTAGAAATGTTCGGAGTAACCGGAGTCTCTGAGGATGTTGGAGTGTTTTCTCCAACCAACCTAGGGGAATTTGATCCACTCAAACGAGTTCACATTGTTCGGAATGGCTTTGTCTCGAGAGTCAAGGATGGTTGACTCGTAAGTCTCCGCGAACGACGGGTTTTTGATTGACTTTCTTCCACGATTGCGGATTACTTGATCAACTCAAAATAAAAAGGGAAAAACGTTTTTCGAATTAAATGAATTTTAGACGCTTTGACACAACTTGTTTTTTCAATTTTAAAGAGTCGAGAAAAAACAAAAGATGACTCTAGTCGCCTTCGACTTTTATTGAGCTTGAAGTGACAAGCGCTCGGAGGACCTTTTCCTTTAAGGAGTCTAAAAAGGAGAAAAATGGCTTCTCTGGAGATCTAGGCAGAGAGGATTACCAAACCAATCGTAAAACTGCAGAATACTTTTTACAATACGGCAGTCAATCTTCCCGAATGCTGTGTTAGGTGCATTACGATCAATAAGGCGTCAGACACGGCTTCCTAAGGATAAAGGATGCAGCCTATGTGGTCTCCCAATATATACGTGACGGTACGTGGGAACACAAATCCATACTGGCACTTGCCGTCTCAGAGTGGAGGAATCACCCAACCAGCACTGAAAGCAACAGTTACCAGGCTTTACGACGCCAGAATACATCTCTAGCCTAGACCTCTAGATGTTGTGCATTAAGTTCCAAAGCGTTGTTATATTCATTGAGTTTATTTTAAGTTGATCTTGCTTAACAATATGCCTTTTAGGTTCACCACGTGATGTATGTATAATTCCTAAATGCAGTCTAAGATGATAAACAAACGTTTTATCTTCTTTCAGCAATGAAAATCCTACCTACTAAAGGGAAGAATGTCAAGCATCTTTACTTCACAGAACACAGAGCACACGCTAATATGCATAGTCCTAAATCAAGCCAAGCATTCAAAATGCAAATGCACATGCATGTATTTGTTTTTTAGCTCTCTTAATGTGTGAATGACATTAAGAAAGCTATGTGCAAAACTGAATTACTTTTAAAGTGACAGTACTTAACAAAATTATTTTTCAAAACGAAGTGAAAGCAAGAGAGACACTTTGCGATTTTGAAATGGAAATTGTTTGTAAACACTTTAAAACTAGTAATTCAAATCCTATGCAATAGTAACTGTATAATCAACTATCTAAAACAATAGAATTGCTTTCTAAAGCTGAAAACGACAACTACGACACTTTCAGATCTAGAGACGACAGTTCGACTATGCTACTTTTTGCAAAAGAGAACTAAAACAACGTACAATACATAAAAAACATTTATAGTTCTTTGCACTAAGGAGGCGTAATAATGCAAGAGAAGGGGGTATTCACAGAAGTACACTGATTACAGACATCAAAACTCATGAATAAGACTGAAAACAGTGAGAAACAATCCATAGTCGGAGGGTAAATTCAATCCTCCCTGACCATCGCACCTGTTACACAGTGAACTCAGTATGGAGCGCACCTACTCCATTCGGGAAGTGCGATGCATACAGGTTGCCTTGAAGGCAGGGTGCGATGGTTACAGTGCGAGACTTTGAATGAGATTTCACTCACAGTTTGCAATCTAGTTTAGGTGTTTAGGCTGAATAAGTAAGGATCAATGTATGTAAAACATAGCGGTGATCTAAGAGGTTACTAGAGCCACCACTCAGGGAAATTAGATTGCTTGCAGATCTATTGTTTAATTCATAAAAAAAACATGGAGATTGACTAAAGCAGCATTGATCTACTTTGCATTTGTATGACAAATGCAGTTCGAAGGCTAGCTGGCTTGACTTCAAGCTTCGTCTGTATGTTTATAAAAGAAACAAGGATAGATAGGCTAACAAGTAATCTAGTCACTCCCCAGTGGAGTCGCCATTTTGTTATACGGGAATAGTGTCCACTCGAATGCTGCTATTCCCACTAAGATGGGTGGCTATCTTAGAAACAAACAATCAAAGTATACTGTTGATTCCTTTTATGAAAATAGATGAGAAGAGAACCAAGAGGACCAACCTGAGTCTTGCGCTCGATTTCCTCTCCTTCTTGATAGAGTTTTGCCGCTTATTATTTGTCGTCTCAGCTTCAAAAGGACCTGTGGAATCACAACAACATACTACTATGCAAGAAACAAGGATCTAAGTTCATAAATAATGTAGGATGAGATGTGCATTAACCATATACAAGCATATATAAACAAGTACACAAGAATATGGAAGGAAACAAGAATAGCTCTATTCAGATGAAAAGTAGCAAGAAGATTACAACCATGTGCTCTGACCCAACATCATCCTCCAGCTAAGAAGCCCTTCTTCACCTCAAGAAAAGCTAGATCACCCAACACTGTGAATGTACCCCAGAATACCAACAACACTTCTCTATAAGATACAAAATTCCAGCCCCTGGATCTCTGTGATGAGGGATCCATATATAGATGATTACAGAGAGGTGAGTCATCTTTTGGGATCTTGATAGTTCCTCTCTCTCTCTGATAGTTCCTGCTTCCACTTGGATAATGATGATGTCTTACTCATCTCTGGTCGAAAATGGAGTGGCAAGTGTCAGAGGGGAAGCTTATGGAAGATTCCATGATCTTCCACCTCGCATTTTTGTCCCTGCCATTTGTCCATTCCCGACCATCGCACCCTACAGAGGAGAAAATCAGTATGCATCGCACCCTATACATTAGGAAGGTGATATGCATCACACCCTGTACATTAGAAAGGTGATATGCATCGCACCCTCTGCATTGAGCTTTCAGTATGGTCCAGTTTTGACCATTTATGAGCAGTTTTTAGTGGAGAACTTCTGGGAGATGATGTAATCAGTTGACCCTGTTATTTTAGGCAGTGAAGCAACACTTTTAGGGACTTAAGAGCCCTCAGTTTATGGACATTTGTGATTGGGGTTGAAGTGCCCAAAAATGTCTATAACATAAATGACTACTCTTTTCTTTTTTAACCATGTGGTTGCCCGGTTTGGTGTACCACAAGCCATAGTTACAGATCATGGGTCGCATTTTGACAATCATATGATGGTTGAATTAACTGCTAAGTTAGGACTGTCACATGAGAGTTCTACCCCGTATTACCCACAAGCGAATGGACAAGTTGAGGCCATCAACAAAGTCCTGAAGTAGATGTTGCAAAGAATGATAGGGGTTCATAAGAGAAACTGGCACTTAATCCTGTACTCTGCCTTGTGGGCATATTGAACCTCGGTGATAAATGCAATTAGATTCACACCCTTTTAGTTGGTGTATGGTTTGGAAGCAATCTTACCGCTACAATGCCAAATTTCATCGCTCAAACTTGCGATTGACCTGTTACCCGACACTTATGAAGAAGAAGGGTGTTTCTTGGAATTAATCCATCTGGATGAAACTGGTCGTGATGTTGCATTGGCTAACGAAGTGCATAAGAAACGTATTAAGGCACAATATCATAGAAATGTCAAACCTCATATCTTCTCAGAAGGAGACTTGGTCTTTCTTTATGATTAGGAAGCTGATAAACTTTGGAGCAAGGAAATTCGAACCAATGTGGATGGGCCCTTATGTTGTCAAGCGCGTTCTGGCAAAAGGAGCCTACGAGTTGGTAGATTATGATGGGATTCCATTGTCGCAGCCTCGAAACAGGCTATACCTCAAACGTTATTATGCTTGATTAAGTGTAGTAAAACTCACTGTATATATGCTTTCATTGCATGTGTGTGTGTGTATCTATTAGATATTTTTATCTGGTTAGTAATCCGCTTTGCATTTGTTGCAGATGTCAAATTCTTTGGAACATTTTGTTGGTTATGCTAATGGTGCTAGTCGTAGTACACATAATTTTTCTTTTGCAGCATGGGCTATTTTTGCTCCAAGTGGTGATTTAGTGAGTTTCTAAGGGATTTGTATCAGTTAATCGAAAAATAATATCATTGAGTATTGCACGTTGATTGAACTACTCTCTCATTCCATTTCACTTGGCATTCGGCGAACCATCATTAGGCTGGACTCGCAACTCGTTGTACTACAACTAACAAACATTTATAATGTCCAAAATCTAACAATTTTTCGTATGTTCTTTAGTGTTCGTACTTTGGAAAGACGTTTTGAACACATTCAATATCAACATATTTCTAGAAATCTTAACACATTAACTCATTCTCTAGCGGATTATGTGTTAAATAGACATTTGCGACATATGTAAAAGTAATATTTTCAATTCACATCATCAGTTGAATAGGATTGCATATAACCATAGAAAACTCTGAAAGTAAAATAGATATGTGTTTTAAAAGTTTTTACAAAATTTGTCCCCGAGACATGTTTGGTCATCTTACCCAAAAACTCAAAAATGCATACAAAACATCCTAAGTAGATCTAGTGGTGCTCATGGTAACAGGTCATAGCCTGTGCTATCATGCGCATAAGCCTCACCCAATGGCTAGGAACACCAATAGTGTGGCGTTGCAACCTCATAGGTAACTCCTCGATTCGGATATCCGAAATACCAAGGGTTAATCCCTCTATATAATCCTGCAACTCTGCTAAGGTTTCAGCTAGATCCAATCCCTGGAGAACTTCTCTCTGGATGTTTCTTCGCATTGGCCCACCTGCAACCTATTGGTGTCCCGCAGGTCGAACAATACTCACATCTGTATGCATAAGAGTAATTTTAGTTTAGTCTTGGAAACATTGAAAAACACAAAAAAACGTGTACAAACTTGAAAAAAATAAAAATAAAAAACACTTTGGTCAAACAACTTACCGATATCACCCCATTGTGCTCCAATTGGTAGAATCAAATCTAGATCTCCACAGAAATCCATCCCTGATGCTTCTCGATAACAAGATGTTTTCGCTCAAGCCAACTGAAAAATGCAAGGGAGAAAATGATTATTGACTGACCTGCATGTCGAGCCATCAATTCAACCCACCTCTACATACATGGATCTCTAGGACCAGTCATACACAGTGAAACATGTTGTGGTTGCATCAATGGGATTCTTTCTAAGGAAAAAGCAATTAAGATCAAATCATAGCATAAATTCTTCATCTTACCGCTTTTTACCGTAGTCAGTTGTTCTTTTAGCAAAGAAAGCACAACCTCACACCAATTGAAAACTTTTGGTTCTAGACACTCCAATGCATACTACATATAAGATTTGTTCGCTAGATGGAGTGTCACACTGCCAGCCAACTTTGTGATTATGAAGAGGATCATTCTTAAAGGAAAATCACCTACATCCATGATATTTATTTTCCCATCCTTGCTAGGCTGTGTACCTGGCTGACATAACTGTCTGATATAATCTCTCACAATCCACCTGCACAGGCAAATCTAGAAAGTGATATGGGGGCACCCCACCTCGACAGTCCAGTAAGAAAGTAAATATCCTCAATGGTAATATGGACCATCTTGTCCCTAATGTGAAAATTCTGATCTGTTGAATCCCATGCACAAACAAGGAACTGCAGTAGTTATATTTGTTGCCTCATTCCGGACAACTTAAAGTATTTGAGTAACCCACAATTTTTTAGGGCCTCAACTGTACCTAGATTGTTTAGGGAAACCATGTCTTCTTCTTCATGCTCTCTTTCTCACCATGTAATCGACATTATGATCCGATGAAAGCTTGAAACACAATCATAAGATAGATTAGGATCCTTTCCATGCAAAAAATAGGACAAATTTTGGGCAAACAGCTAAAACAAACTTGGGAAACTCATCCAGTGCAACCAAGGCACAGAGACAATGCACTACAGAGCATGCAACCTTCTATTTGGGTGCTCTTTAGCGCAGTTTTCGATGTGAAAGCCTGCGCTGATCCCAAGGCAAAAAAATGAAACCCGAGGAGCCCCAAAAAAACCCTAAAAATTGCATGAAATGACAAAATAATGACTTGAAAAGAAAGTAGAGAGGCTTAGCTCCTACCTGATCTAGACAGCTCGAGAAATGGTCTGCAGAACCTCTCACAATCAGTTGGTGAAAATCGAGGTAAAAACTAAGCTCAGAGCACAAAAATGAATGGTAAGTTCCAAATGGTAAAATGTCATGGTAAAAACTTGTTGTATGTTTATTTCATGTTCATTAATTGAGTAAACATTAGTACTTACCTATTTTTGCCTATGAAACAGATATTTTTAATCCATTTGGTGATGTCTTGAGTAGGTTTTGAAACTGATATATAGAATTCAACGTGCTCGATTATAAGTTGTACCTTTGACCACAGATCACACTTTTATCTCTTTTTCAATCTCTCTTAAAAACGAAAAAGGAACCCCCTTGGAGTCCTCTTTAAGCTATTTTCAGACTCTCTAAATATGAAAAGATTGCCGAGCGCTTGTCCTTTCCAGCTCGTTAATAGATTGGAAATGATATCTCTTTTGTATTATTTTACGCTTTTTCAGGATTGAGAGATTAATTTACGAAAAATAACTTGTGGAGTTTTATTTTTGTCCCTCTTCAAACTATTTAAACATGAAAAGGACCGAGCTATCTTTTTCGTCAAACTCGTTAAAAACATCAAATAGCGGCAAACTTGTCCATCTAGACAAGACCGAGCTTCAACTTCGCTAGACTCGTTAAAACATCAAATAGCGATGGATTCGCTCAAAGGGTGAAATTATACAAAAAGTATATATTTTCCTCCTCAAGCTTGATAAAAATAAAGAAGTACTGGTCAACAATGACTGGGGAAAAGGGGAAAAGGGAAAATCCACTTTATGGTCACAGGTCGCTCTTGAACATCACATTTTCACTCCATCACCATGACTATTTGGGTTGGGTTATTAGCTTGATGGTTATCACACCTTTGGTCTATCATACCATCCATCACTTTGTTTTGGGTCAATGCTACCAATTCACTTTAGTGTCGCCGACATGTTCAAGAGAAGTCATTCAGTCAAAATTCATCTTTTGCAATACCATAAACCGTAATTTTCATGACCTCCATTCCTGAACCTTGCGTCGTCAGTCAAATTACATCTCTAAAATCACTACACTCATTTCATGTCATTATGTGGGATACATCAAGGCCCTCCTACGACGAGTCGCTTCTTGTCGACATCAACACATTATCCAAGAAGTTGACTTAGAAACACCCATTCAGTACCTTGAGGCTTGAATGCATCAATAGCAAGTTTATCGCTTCCGGCAATAGGCATACATCAATGGCCTTCAACTATAAGACTTTGTATGATGTTCGACATCAAATCATCAATTCACACCATGCAAAATGTACTGCAGTACCTTGAGGATCATTATCATTATCGGTGATTTCTCTCGCATCTATTAACAACTTACATCATTGGCTGGTAATCAGATGGTGTCTTCCCATGTTCGACTTCAGATCACATATTCACATGGTTAGACTCGTACTTGAGTGAATGGTTGAACGAGATTGAATACCTCATATCTAGTTTCATCCATCTGGGCTGTGATTTCAGGAGTACTAAATCATATGTACAATGGCTTTACATTGATGGTCATTCCGATCATGGGTCTGTATCTATAGACGACTCTTTATGTACATGTAATGAAATTTTATAAGCTGAGCATGGGTATGCCTTCCCTCAACGATTCATGTAAAATCAAATATCATGATATAAGTATTGTAGTTGATGCAGGTCACCTTCAACTTTGATACCTCCTTATCACATCGTAAAGCATTTCATTCGACATTGGCATTTTTCCGACTTCATGCTTTAAGGGGCAGTTGTTAAAGATGCATTTGGACACATCAAATTCCAACATCGAGATCAATTTTTTAGGGCTCATCAAGCCCTAATTTTAGTTGCTTCATGCCTTAAACAAGTCACCCCTTTGAATGCCTCCTTCCCAGACAGTTTCATGACTTGAAGAAATCTAGAAATAGCCTCCACAGGGACCAGTGCAGGTAAGCCCTTATGAAGGTGCGCTGCAGTGCAATTAAGTCCACTGCTAGGGTGCTCTCTAGAGCACTTAAGCTTCCTTTCACCTGCGTTGGGCAAGAATGAGTGAAATTCACATAGGGTTTGGGGAATATTCTTATCTTTTGGAGTCATCTCGAAGGTTCCCTCACTTATCAACTTATATGAGCTCGAAAATGGATGAGGAATGAGTTAAGGTGCATCCTATCCTCTCATCCCTTCCTCCATGGAACTAATTCTAAGTATGGAAGGCCATTCAATGCTACCATTAATGAAAAAACCTCCTTCATCTTCCTATAAATTGACCACTCATCTAAGTGATCAAGAGCTGGATTATGTTGAATTGCAAGGAGATAATGCTGCTATGAGATTTGGCTTTGAAGCAAGTATTGTAATGCTATAGGTTTGTCATGCTTTTTTTGTGATGTGGATGGGATCCAAGCGGGAGGAATGGCTTTGAATCAGAAACCAATGGTTGTAATTCCTTCTTCTATATAATAAAGTGTTTGAACCTTTTTCCCATATGTTTGTATTGTTTCATAATGCTTGTGTCTGTGAATTGTATCTGATTCCTTTCACTTGTATTCAATAGATCGTATGCTTTGATCGGTTTTTGTCTTCTGTTGTGTTTACAGGGTACTTCTCAAGTGGATTAAGTACGGGAAGGAGCGACGGAATTGATACAAGGGAGACGAGAGGAAAACAGAACTACAGGTAGGCCTTCTCTCTTCTCATCTTATCTATTTCTTATAGGAAAAGTATAAAACACTTTAAATTGTTGTTCTAGATACAACTACTTATCTACGGAATTAGTATTTATCCGTAGATGCTAAATTCTCCAAAACACATGCACCCTTAGATGGTAATTAAAATATTAGCTTGGCATGAGGTGTATGGACATTCTACAATTAGAAGCCATGCTTATTAAACACCACCTTCCCAACCTTCACTCCATTCACATTTTCCTAAACTATATTGCAATATCCTAGCGTGTTTACCCAAGTTTCTCCCATTTGACTGATCATTCTCTGAAATCACTAAGCATGGCATTTACTAACTTAGTCACAAAACTCTAAAGTTATAACATTATTGGCTACCAAGGATAGTAGGGAAATGGACATATCACGACAATAACAATCACATAAAACATCTTCACTATTTTTCTATCTCAATTCCCTCTCCAATATGAGAGCTCAATTGGTGAAGAGAAGTTGATACTAGTTCAGTCCCATGAGCCAAGCTCATGGAATGTATTAACCTCTACCTATCCAAGTAGTGTTGTAGAAAGGGAAATCTAGCTTTCTAAAGAGATTTACTCTGCAAATCTATCATCATCCCCTCTTAATCTCGCCGAAAATTCCATTTTTCTCGAGACTAGGGAACTTTGCATGAAGGTATATGGTAAATACGACACTGGACGAAGCAACCCACATATGTGAAACATCTTTGCACCTGTCAGATGACTTCTCTCCTAGGTAGGTTTATCCTTCTCCCCTCCTCATTGTTTCTTTAGCACTCTTCTCATGGTGTCTTTTCTTGATTTGTTACTCTTCACAATTTTGAGGTATTTTCAATCTTGTTGACTCTTGGCTCTTTGTTTGATTGGGATATCCCCCAACCCCCTCATGGCTCCCAAATATCAAGACGATCACCTAGGCTAGCACTCTCCTTTGGTGGTCCTTCCTCAATCTCTTCAACTCACTATTAAGTCATTCCTCTATCTAGGTCGCATACGTGGCTTTGTCCCTCTCTCTTGGCACTTTCTATTGTATGCCTATGTTTACTTTTGTTGGGTGTGGAGCCTGATTATCTTCTTTATTCAGAGGTATCACCGCATTGGACCCCAGTTCGCCATGTGGCGGCAACGCCGCCTGTAATATTTGCACTGCAAGGGGGGTCTGGGGGGGTGGCCATAATCTTTGTGAGCCGCCCCTGGCAGGGATTGGGGCAACGCCCCCAAAGCAAAAACTAGATGTAAAATTTCCTTGTAAAATGTTGTAATTTCATAGTCAATCTAGGTTGTTCATTAGGTGAAGATTTGACGATAGAATTTATGTTTAATTTAGGGTTTTTTCCCTAGAAGGAAACTCATCACTATATATAAGGGAATTGTATTGCATCTATGTATATCTGTATTCTAAGTGAGAAAGAGAGAGGAGATTGTGTAAGAGCAAAGAGGGAATTACAATGGATCTGTTATAGGTTGTATCTCTTTAGTTTGCTAGATAATATAAAAGGAAGGATTGACTGTTTCTTTGTGGATGTAGCCCAAATTGGGTGAACCACGTATATCTATGTCTCTCTTGATTTATGTGTTTTATGTGTTTAAATTTCTGCAATATATTTTATGTGTTCCATTGCTCTGTAATATATAATTTTCTAACAACTGGTATCATAGCCGAAGGTCTATTTGGCTGATAAACTCGCAGGAGAGAATGGTTTCTGGTTTGAGTGGGAGAAATGGCAGAAGATGGTAGGTTTAGGGTTGAAAAATTTAACGGAAAAAAATTACTAGCTGTGGAAGATGCAGATGGAAGATTATCTGTATCAAAAAGATCTGTACCTACCATTGAGCAAAAAGACAAAGCCGATGAGTATGATAGACATAGAATGGGATATTATCAACAGAAAGGCACTTGGAACAATACGGTTGTGCCTAGCATCATCGGTAGCATTTAATATTTCAAAGGAAACGAAAACAGAGGGATTAATGAAGGCATTGGCCAAACTATATGAAAAACCCTTGGCCTCAAATAAGGTATTTCTTATGAAGTGTTTATTTAATATGAATATGTCAGAAGGTGGATCTGTTGCTGATCATTTAAATGAATTTAATACAGTTACCATTTAGTTAAGTTCTGTAGGGGTAAATTTTGATGATGAAATTAGGGCTCTGTCATTTCTATGCTCATTGCCAGAAAGTTGGAATGGTTTAGTTATGTCCATTAGTAACTCTATCTCTAGATCTAGTACTTTAAAGTTTGATGATGTTTTCGGTGCAATCCTTAGCAAGGAAATGCGACAAAAAAGCTCCGGTGAGACATCAGGTAATGCTTTGACTACAGAGATTGGGGAAGAAAAATGGAAAGAGGAAAGAGCCCAGGATATTGCAGTGAGTCAAGGAAAGGTAGACGCAAGTCCATATTAGGAATAGTGTGCTGGAAACGCGGGAAGAAAGGACACCTGAAGAAAGACTGCAAGTCTCGGAAGGGAAAAGAAGGAGATGCGCAACAAGAAAACAATCATGAAGCGAATGTGACAGGTGATGTGTTGCAAGATGCTTTGATTCTTTCATTAGAAAATATTATTGATGCCTGGGTGGTAGATTCAGGGGTCTCATTCCATGCCACACTTGATAGGAAACATTTTCATGATTATATTCAAGGAGATTTTGGATAGGTTCGATTGGGTGATGATAAACCCTATAAAATCATTGGAATGGGTACAGTTTTCATAAAACAGTAGAGTGGAAATCAATGGCTATTGAAGGAGGTAAGGCATGTTCCAGATCTGAAGAAAAATATTATTTCAACAGGGCAGTTGGGAGGTGAAGGCTGAGTGAATACTTTTATAGATAAAACCTGGAAGGTCACTAAAGGAGACCTCGTAATAGAAAAATGAGAAAAGGTTGGTACATTGTATTTACACAATGGTATTTCTAATTCTTTTAATGCTTTAACCTCTATAGGAGAAGATACGACATTGTGGCATCATAGGCTTGGGCACATGAGTGAGAACGGGATGCAGATTCTTCACTCAAGAAATTGTTGCCAGGTTTGAAGCATGTTGATTTAAAATTCTATGAGAATTGTGTTTATGGAAAATAGAAGAGAGTCAGATTCCTCAGAGTTGGGAAAGAAAAGAAGAGCGAAAAATTAGAACTTGTGCATAAAGATGTATGGGGACCTACTCAGGTATCATCTCTTGGTGGCTCTCACTATTATGTTACTTTTATTGATGATGCAACCAGAAAAGCTTGGATTTATCATATTCAAAATAAATATGATGTATTTGATACTTTCAAGAAATGGAAAGCTTTGGTTGAAAATGAGACAAGAAAAAGGTTGAAGTGTCTTAGATTAGATAATGGATGTGAATATTGCAGTAAAGAATTTGATAGGTATTTTTCAGAGAATGAAATTCACAGAGAGAAGACATTTCCAGGAACACCACAAGAAATGGTGTGTCAGAAAGGATGAACAGGACGATCATGGAGTGTGCAAGGTGCATGAGATTGCATGCAGGATTGCCTTTACAATTTTGGGCAGATGCTGTAGATACTACTGTTCTAATAAAGAGAGGGCCTTCAAGTTCCTTGGATGGTGGTATTCCAGAGGAGGCATGGACAGGTAAAAAGGTAAATTAGTCATTTTTAAATACTTTTGGTTGTGAAACCTTTGCCCACATTCATAAAGAAAATAGAACGAAGTCTGAGGAAAAATCAATAAATGTACCTTTATTGGAAATGGTGTTAATGATTTTGGTTATCACTTTTATGGTTATGAAAAACATAAAATCATGAGGAGCAGAGATGTCATATTCAATGAAAAGGTTTTGTATAAGGATCAGCTGTAGGAAAAGAAACAAGAAAAAGAAAACAGAGAATACACAGTGCTTGATGAGATCACAGAAAAGAGTGAAGGTTCCTGAAAATCATAATGATCAACATCAAGAACAAATACAACAACCACAACAGCAACAAGCACCTCAAACACCTGAAAGTGGTGTTAGAAGATCTACCAGGATAAGTAGACCCCTTGAACGATACTCTCCTTCATTATATTATGTATTGTTGACTAATTCTGGTGAACCAGAGTGTTATGAAGAAGTAGTGCAGGTAGAAACCAGGAAGAAGTGGGAGCAAGCCATGAAAGAAGAAATGGACTCCTTAGCACATAACCAGACTTGGGACTTAGTCAGGTTGCCTGCAGGTAAAAAAAAATTGCAAAATAAATGGGTTTACAGGTTGAAGGAAGAAGATGGAGGTAGAAAAATGTATAAAGCTACACTTGTGGTGAAGAGGTTTTCACAGAAAAAGAGTATAGACTTTGATGAGATATTTTCTCCTATTGTTAAAATGACTTCAATCAGAACTATTTAAGTCTAGTAACAACTGAAGATTTGCATCTTCAGCAGCTATATGTAAAGACAACCTTTCTCCATGGGGATTTGGAGGAAGAGATATATATGAAATAGCCACAATCATATGAGGTAAAAGGGAAGGATAAACTAGTGTGCAGGTTGAAGAAAAGCTTGCATGGCTTAAAACAGGCTCCAAGGCAGTGGTATCTAAAATTTGACAGGTTTATGTCTGAACAAGGTTATACTAGATGTCATTCTCATCATTGTGTTTATCTCAAAAGGAAAAATGATGGCAACTATATTATATTGTTATTATATGTAGATGACATGCTTGTTGCGGGTTCTAACATGCAGGAAATAAATGTGCTTAAAAGAAAATTAGCAAATTCATTTGTAATGAAGGATTTGGGTGCTGCAAAACAAATCCTTGGTATGAGAATAACTAGAGACAAGAAGAATTGAAAATTAACATTGTCTCAGAGTGAGTACATAGAAAAGGTGTTGAAAATATTTAATATGCAGAATGAAAAACCAGTTAGTATACCTTTGGCTAGCCATTTCAAACTAAGTAAGGAGGTGTGTCCTGAGACTCAGGAATAAGTGGCTTATCTGTCTAAAGTTCCATATGCATCAACAGTTAGAAGCTTAATGTATGCAATGATTTGCACAAAGCTTGATATTGTACATGTAGTGGGAGTTGTAAGCAGGTACATGAACAATCCAGGAAAAGAACATTGGATGATAGTGAAGTGGATTCTCAGGTATTTGAGAGGTACCACAAATAAAGAATTATGATTTGGTGGTTCAAACATTGCTCTATAAGGATATGTTGATGCAGATATGGTGGGTGATAGAGATAATAGGAGGAGCACAACAGGGTATATGTTTACTGTAGGTGGAACAACTGTCAGTTGGGTTTCAAAACTGGAAAGTGTTGTTGCACTCTCAACAACGGAAGCAGAGTATGTTGCTGCTACAGAGGCTAGTAAAGAAATGATTTGGTTACAAAGGTTGAGTTGGGTAGGTTATAAAATGACAACAAGAGTGCCATACATCTTGTAAAGAACTCTACATTTCATTCCAAGACAAAACATATACAGCTCAAGTATCATTTCATATGTCCAGTGTTGGAAGATGGACAGTTCAAGCTGGAAAAGATACACACTAGCTAGAATCCTGCAGATATGTTAACAAAAGTTGTAACCAAGGAGAAACTGAGTTTTTTCTCAGTTTCAATTGGTCTTCAAGTATGATGATGAAGATGAGAAACAACCAGGTCCAAAGTGGAATCATTGTCTAGCAGATGAAGCAGCGGTGCAGTTTCTATAATCAGTCTCCAAGTGGGAGATTGTTGGGTGTGGAGCCTGATTATCTTCTTTATTCAGAGGTATCACTGCATTGGACCCCAATTCGTAATATGGCAGCAACGCCACCAATAATATTTTCATTACAAGGGGGTTTGAGGGGGCGGGTTCAATCTTTGGGAGCCCCCCCCTAGCAGGGGATTAGGGGCAATGCCCTCGAAGCTAAAAATAGATGTAAAAATTGCCTTGTAAAATGTTGTAATTTCATAGTCAATTTGGGCCATTCATTAGGCGAAGATCTGATGGTAGAAGTTATGTTTAATTTAAGGTTTTTCGCCCTAGAAGGAAACCCCTCGCTATATATGAGGGAATTGTATTGTGTCTATGTAGATCTATATTTTGAGTGAGAAAGAGAGAGGAGATTGTGTGAGAGCGAAGAGGGAATTACAGAGGATTTGTTGTAGGTTGTATCTTTTTAGTTTGTTGGATAATATAAAAGGAAGGACTGGCTGTTTCTCCATGGGCGTAGCCCAAAGTGGGTGAACCACATATATCTGTGTCTGTCTTGTTTTATGTGTTTTCTGTGTTTATATTTCTGCAATATATTTTATGTGTTCCATTGCTCTGTAATATATAATTTTCTAACAACTTCCTGACACACTCCCACCTATTCCTTTGCCTTTTCTCCTTACTTATGCTACCACCATGCCACACCAGTGAGCCCAACTTCGTAGGGGCGCAACATATTACAGGAACAAGCTAGTCGAGGCAGCATAAAAACTCATCATAGATGGAGGAAATGACAACTTGATTTTGAAAGCTTACTCTGGGCCTGATTTAGGAGGAACTCACTTGTGCTAAGAAAGAAGGGACATCCTAAAGGCACCACCTCTCAGATATTAAGATACTGGAAGAATTGGTTGATTAGTTTCCAAATATTAGGCACACACATGGGTGTTTTAATCAACACATGCACACAATGGATATGTACCTTCATGTGAAATTCCTCTTAGGTAGGGTTCTCCTAGATTGACATGACCATAGAGAGGACCCTACATGGAGCACTTACATGAGCACATGATGGACCTAGATCAATGACTTGCGCACATTGAGAGGCACCTTGGCATCCCTCCCACTGCTGATAGCTCACCAAACGACGACAAGGAACTGATCCAAGGTGCAAGAACTAATTCAAACCCCTCTTCTTAGTCTTGTGTTATGTCTTTGGTTTCTAGATTTCTTATTTACTTAGTTTTCTCTCATGGCTGCAAAGGCTTGCATTTTAGTTTATGTATAGTAAACTTTGAATTTCTGAGTAACTTGTTGTTTTCTGATTCTCTTAAAAGAATGCATTTTTTAATATCAGATCAAATTTTCCTAATAATCCATCATTCTAAAACTTTCTATATTTTTATGTAATTTCTTGTTTCAAAAACCTACAAAATTTACTAAAAACCCAATATTAAAAATTAAATATATTATATAAATAAATATTTTAATAGTAAATAAAATAATATTTATTAATTTATTTTAATTCTAAAAATAAATTTAGATGTAAATATAATTCTTGAATATTAATATGATAAAAATAATGTAAAAACAAATAAAAATAAATGCTTCAAATCATATTATATAATCAAAGAATAACACATATTTAGAGCATCAAATTCAAAAGTGGCTTAAAGCATAATGACATTACTTGTCTTTATTATTAATGAAATTAAAATGATTAAAATATATATTGATTTATACCATTTGACTTTAATATAAACTTTAAATAAATTATGAGTATGGAATTCAAATATATATATTTTTAAATAATTTAATTAAATATTAACTATTTAATATGTGTATATATCTATAGCTGTAATATGTGTATATATCTATAGTTCTAAAATATGAAAAAAAATAGAATGTTTATATATGTTTAATGTTATAGTTTAAATGTGTTATGGATTGATTTTTTCCTACTCTTCAAAATAATGGGAAAAAAGTTAAGTTTTTTGTTTGAAATTTGGAAAGAGATATTTTGGATTCATAAAAATGCAAATATGATAGGTTAATATTGTATAATTTGATTTAGGGCATCTAGAAGAGCTGATTCCAATTACTCATTAAAAACAACGATTTCTATCCATTCAAAATTGCAATGTTTTCAAAGATTGAATACATGAATTTCAATGATGGCAAGCCCAAAAAATCCAATGTTTATGTTTTCAAAGATTGACTACATAGATTTTAATGATTGTAAACCCGAAAAAAGTCCAATGTTTCGCTGTTCATTTGTGACACACTCAACTACCAACTAACTTACATATTAAGTTGAAGTATATCAATTCAATGGTGCACTTGAAATGCAATGGTGACAAAACGAAGTAGTGCATTTAGTTGTGAAAATGGCATGCTCAACTTTTCTAGTAAGATAAAGGCGAAAAGAAATTTACAAATAATTATCAATGAACATATATATTAATATAAAATGTTTTCTAAAATGTATATGGGAATTCCACATCTATAAGTATGAGATTCATAATATAGACCTGCAACATGGTTAATAATAAAATATTTTAGGATATATTATTAAAATTTATTTAATGATATTAGTTGTGGCCATTCTTTTTTATTTTGGAGGAAATAGTGTAGCTTTATATTTTTTTTTTATAGAAAAAAGTCGTAATTTTATTCATATAGTTAAAATTACATTTTGTAGATGCCAGAGGCATATACAGATGGTTGTTCCTGATATGACAGGTAGCAAATAGAGAAATAACACAAAATACAGATCATTGTTCCTGTAATGACAGGAAGTAACATAAATAGAATAACAGAAAAATGATAAGTCCCAACATGCCTAAACTTTCCTACCCTTCTTCTTCTCTACCCGTCGCCATCCTCTGGAGTCAGGTGTGGATGTAATAATAGCTAGCTGATTTTCCATTGGGTTCAATTGAAGTTATTTGTCAGATTCTGAGCCCTCTGATCCATGGGTTCGTTTGATGCCACTGACTTCCATTTGTAACTCTGGTTGCAGATCTGAAATGTGTAGCCCCAAATGAGTGGTTGGGGCATTTACTTCCTGATTTTGATTCTGTCTCATTTGAGTGTCTGGTTCTGTCTGGTTCTCTGTAGGCTCCACATTTATGTCTTCTTCTTCCAATGGGTCGGTGTGCTACCAGCCTTTGGGCTTTTTTTGTTGTTTCTTAGTTCTCCTGGGGTCCTTTCTAGCAAAAGGGCAGTCGTATTGTAGGTGCCCTGTTTGCATGCAACCCCTACACCGGAACGTTGTGTTCTCATAGTCAAGCTATTGTATCCATTGAGAATTATTGAAGTTCAGCGTGATGTGGTCAAGTAGCCCCTGACTCAAGTCCACTTCTACACACATTCTTGTGAATGTAAATATTCCCCTTATGGCTCTGTCTTTATCCATTTTGAGGAATTTCCCAAGGTTGTTCCCAATGGCTGTTAATACTTTCCGATGCCAAAAATGTAGAGGGAGCCCATGTAGCCTTACCCATACTGGCATCTTTGAGACTATCATTGTATTGGCGTCAAAATCAGAAAACCAGGGGGTGGTAAAAAGGCCAGCACTGCCCCAGAACCAAGGCCCCTGATTGATTATACTGTCTTTTTCCTGTTCTGTGTTAAATCTAGTGTAGCTTTATATAAATAGGGTTTAGCTCAAATTATTTTGTTTATGCATAATTGAGGAACATTTTTATATCTAAGGAAGAAATGATCAAATTCTAAAAATAACTGGTAATTATGATTATTCTCAAAAGTATGATTAGCAAAATCATTTCTATGGATTTCAAATTGGCTACTATCATTGCAAGGGGAAGAAAGGAAATAAGATCTTTTATAGAAATCTTGTTCTTTCATGTCAAAAGAAGCCTTAATGCAACAATGAATCAATGGGCTAATATAGTCACCAATCTAGAAAAAGGAGTCTTCATGAAAAATGGGGAGAAAATTTCATGTAATATAACTTGAGAACCTCTCAAATTAGGGAATAATTTCATCAACCATTATTCCGCATAATAATCCATACTAAACATCACTCCCTCCACCTTTTTTTGGAGTTGAAAGGACACACCACAGTCCTTGTAGCATGTGAACATTTAACAAGGATCCACGTAATGAAAAGAATAATAATATGGTGTGCATTTTCTATGGGATAATGGTGAGACTAGGTTTCAAAATTGGGGACCCTAAACAACCATAGTCTAGAGGGGAGCATTCATTTTCCTTTGGCTCAAATGAGAAATCTTCTTGGGGTGGTAATTTACATTATTAATGTTTGATCCATATTGGAGCATCATAATGTTTTCATGTATATTTATGTTGTCTAGGTGGAAAAAGAGGGAGAAATTAGTTTGCAGGTCCATTTTAGTGATAGGTCATAGTTTAGAAAATTGACATTCATAAGAGAAATTTTGAGGCATTAAATGATTATTTTTTGGGTTACAAGGCTTAAAAAATTTGCACACACCTCTAATATTGATATTTGCATCAAGTCCTTTATAACAGTGAAAAAAATGCCTCAATTAGAGCTCGCATGTGAAAGTGATGCCTCCTAGAAGTTGTCCTACCTTGTTCATCACCACGATATAAGTGGATGCCATGTTAGCCCTGATTTCTCACATGTAGGGCTAGCCACATCTAAAATGTCAAGAAGATTATAGAAGGTCCAAAACCTTACCACATTGAGGGTTGAGAAAGTCAAATGCCTAACCCTACATGGCTATCAAGCTATGTTAAATACCAAGCCACTACGAGGAAAAGGGGTTCCATTCGATGTCATTGTATTTGTTTCATAGTTGAGCAAAATATCTAGGAGTTGTATTTTAGAGAAAAAAATAGAGAGGCATAAGATTCTGTAGCCGCCTTATAGGCCACAATGTCTCAATAACTCCATAGAGAGTACCTCTTTCTTTGAATTTTCATACTTCCATACTAGAGAAAAGAAAGCAAAGCAACTTCACCTTCTAGTTCTGTTTTCTCCCGTAACAAGTTTCCTAGGGTAAAATTTTTGTTCATTTATGGATGGAGTGTGAGCATTTTTCTATTATCTAGTTTTAACATTTCAACTATTTCATACATTTAAATAGAAATCCATTAATTAAATAATATTAAATACAAAGAAAACTATTCTTCACAGTAAATATTTGAATATTTTATCAGATTTTTTGTGATGAAATGTTCTAGTGGAATATCCATGATAGTGACATATCAATTTTGGTATCTACTTTGCATTTGTTGCATGTATTTTGGTGCTTGAGGGTGGCAATATTATTCTATATAATAGAAACAATAGAATATCACATTCTCTATTGGATTTTCCTCTAGTTTTGATCTATAATATGGATCCTCCTACTCTAGGAAAGTTTGCAAACTTTGTTATTCTGGAGTTGGTAGTTAATCCTTCTTCTATGTTAGCATAATGTGTCATTCTTAGATATAAAGGGACTCGATTAGGGACATTGGAATCTCCATGTTTCTCTTGCCTCTCTCCTTTTTTTGCCAAAATTTGTTAAGTCTACTCTTATGAACTTGTCGAACTCTCCTCATTTGTGGTGGTAGTTTTTTGGGCCATAGTTCGAGTTCCTTAGGGGAAAAATTTATCTCTCATCCATTTAATAGTATATTATATGAAATATTTTATTTCTGGTCTCATTTCAAATTGGGAACTTGCACAAATTTTACATGTCGAGGGGCCTATAATAGAAGTCACAATGCTAGAAATTTCATTGTCATCAGGCCAAGTTTTTGGTATTTTGGAACACTATTGACCCTACCCTCTCATCTCATCTCATGCTACAAGTTTTCTCAATATTATAATATCCTTGTATCTATTGGAGTAAATATATATGTTGTTGTCCCTAACCATGTCACTAGTTTGAACCCAACTCCTAGATTACAAGAGAATTATGTTATCTCTCAGTTGAGGAATAATATCTCTCTCCCGCTATTTACTTATCAAATTTGTCTAAGACAATAAAGATGCACAAAATGGACAATAGGGACCTGTTATATTTCATAAGATTTCTAAAAAGGAATGAGGACGGTATTTATTATAACGAAAGGACTTTGATTTCTATAATTTCAAAGGTTAAAGAGCTTGAGTATCACTATGCTACAAAGCATGCCAACATAATGAATATGTTAATCCATCAAAAATAAAAAAAACAATATTCTCCAAGATAAATCCACCATGGCAAGGAATTTGACCATGAATATTTGTAAAGAGTCTTAGTCTACAATCTCTAATAATCAAGGATCTAACTACTATGTGAAGAAGAATTATAACGAAGATGAAATAGTCCATCAGATTATTGACTTAATGAATTTGGAACAATATAACTATGCCACTTCTGATGTGGGGCTAATATGTTCGAGGGTTTATTAAACCTTTTATCGAGCAATTTGAAATTTAAATTTCAAATACTCAATCGAGCGTTTTAAGCACTTGATCGAGCTTTTGAGGGCCTAAAAAATAGAGCTTTAGCTCCTCTTCTGGAGTTTTTTCTGCAACATTGTTTTGTACCCTAGTAGACTTGAAGCAAAATTTGTCCGTAAGTGGTAGAGTTGATCATGTTGGATTTAGGAAGGAACCCTCTATCCAAAGGCATGTGAGTTTGACATTTTCGAATTGATATGCCATTTTTTATCTAATTTCTTTTAAACATAATGCTTAAAACTCAGTTCTCTATGTGTAGATCATGCTCTTACACACACACACACAGATATACATACATACATATATATAATATATATATATAATAATATATATACTATAATATATATTTATATATATATTATTATATATTATATATATATATAATATATTTATAAATATATACTAATAATATAATATATTATATATATATATTTATTATATATATATATACACTATGCTACATGAACACACACATACCTCTTAAGTTTTGGGAAAATTTGCAAGGAAATATATTGCATTTAATGGAAATTTGAGAGATTATATGACACTAAAATGTTTTGCAAAAATTACCATTAAGATAACAACATAATTCTCCACATATTGTCTTTGTACTCTGAATGAAAATTCACAATGCTTATATGAATTTTGAGGGATGCAATTCGATAAAAGATGAAAAACTTGAAATTTCATTACCACATTTGTGGCCGAAAAGTGTAACCCATTTTCATGCTTTCACTCAAAAGCTTCTCTTTGAATGCTTTGATTGTGGAAGAGTTGGACATTTTTTGTCCAAATTCCCTTACAAAGAAAGGACATAAAATGAAGATGATAAAAAAATTTAGAAATAAATCTCAAAAACATCAGAAGAAGATCATTAAGAGAAAGGGGCTCTACTGCAAAGAGGATAGCTTAGCACCAAAGTCAGATAGTGAAAACTCTTCAAAAGATGATTTAAATGAAAATTTACTCATGGCATTTGGATTATACTCCAATAAACAAAATATTATTGACACTGAAGAGGAAGAAGAAGAAGTATGAGTAGTGTACATTGTAGGGGAACTCATCAATGCTCTTGATGAGTTAAAGAAGGTTAGGAAAAAGAATAGACAATTAAAATAACAACTGCAACATGCTGAAGAAGTTATGTACAACTTAGACCATGAGGAATTTTTTATCAAAAAGAAAATTTTGAATAAATCATTAAAAGCAAAGATAGTTTAGATCTTCTACTAGAAGAAAAACAAGTAACATGTAATAAGTTAGAATAACAGAATAAAAATCTAAAGCAGGAGTTGTTCGTGGTAAAGAGGGAAATGATCTCAAGAACATGAAAATATGAAATTATGTCCTAGCAGAAACTAAACAAAAATAATAAGTTCTTAATGATTTCATCCATGAATGGGAAGAAAATTGGCAGTCTTAAGGTAGAATTTGTCTCTCTGAGAACGTATATTGAGATATTAGAGACTAAGAAGGGTATAAATAAAAATTTTGCAGAAGGAAAAGGAAATCTAGATCATATTTTGAACAGTCAAAGGTCTTCATGAAACAAAACAGGCCTGGGATACTCTAAACCACAAGAATCTTCTATGGGAAAGATGAACTTCAGGTTCTCAAGATTTGACGAACCTCAGAGTTATGCAAAGGGGAATCAAGAAAGAATTAATGAAGACAAAAAGGTAGCAAGCCAAAGAGGATCCCATCACTAGAATAATGACTCCAAGCACCCCAAGGAGCCATAACAACAAAGAATGAATAAATCAGCTAGAGAACAGAGGTACCTTCATGCACAAACTCATGAACTTTCCCACTTCAGGTACTCTGATTTATTTTATGGTCATTGTTATAAATGTCACATATTTGGACATAAGGTTGTTGATTTTAGAAGGATCAAAGTTGAATGAGATGAAAATTCCCAGTACAATAAGTATCAAGATTTTAGATCTCAAAACTCTCCTCTCAGAGATCGAAATCCCTTATCTCCACTAAGGAATGATGTTGAATGCTTCAAATGTGATAATTTTTGGCACAAGGCTAGTGAATGCAAACGAATATTTGAGTACCCATCTAAGTCCTAGTACACTTGGCAACCAACTTTTGAAAAGGATAAGGAGGATTGGAAATGAAAATCTAGAAAGAGCATGGAATGTGGACTTGCTCTATCAGTGCATAATCAAGAGAACATATGGTATGTAGACAATGGTTTCTCCAAGAATATGACTTGGGATAATAGAAAAATCTTGTCACTAAAACAAAATGATAGAGGGAACAATGTCACTTTCGCTAACAATGCCCTAGCAAGAATTAAGGGTAAGGGTGTAGTCAATCTTGATGAAAATACTAAAGGGCAAATTGTGTTATATGTAGATGGTATCAAGCACAACTTGCTTAGTGTAATCCAAATGTGTGATAATGGATGTAATGTGACCTTTTAATACAAATATTGTGAGGTTCGACATGAAAAGAATGGAAAGCTAGTGGGAAATGCAGTAAAAAATCACAATAATGTATATGTGTTTGATGACTCTAGAGTAAGATGCTATATGAGCAAGACAAATGAAACTTGGTTATGGCACAGGAGACTGGGTCATATGAATTTTGACAGTCTAATAAGAATCAACAAGCTGGGAGCTTTGAGAGGATTGCCAAGATTGTCAAGGCCTGATAATTCAATTTGCAAATCAAGTCAATTTGGTAAGCAGAAGAAGACTTATTTCAAGAAAAAATAATTCTCTTCATCCAGGCCACGTGAGTTAATTCACACAGATATCCGCAGCCCAACCAAAGAAAAAATCTTAGGAGGAGATAGGTATTTTATGCTACTTATTGATGATTTTAATAGGGCTGCTTAGATCATGCTCTTAAAAGAAAAATCAAAAGCATTTAAACATTTTAAAAAAGTTTAAAGCTTAGGTTGGAAATGAGAAAGATCTAAAGATCGAATGCTTAAGATTAGACAGAGGAGGAGAATACACCTCATGAGAGTTTGAATAATTATGTGAAGAGCATGGCATAAGGAGGTAGTATTCTGTGGCTATAACTCCACAACAAAATGAATTAGTTGAGAGAAATAATAGAAAAATCCAGGAAATGGCCAGGGCAATGATGGATGAAGCAAATGTATATCACATCTTCTGGGGAGAAGTATCACAAGCAACAATGTACCTATCAAACAAAACAAAACTTAGGCCTAATAATGATAAAACTCCCTTTGGGTTGTGGAAGGGAAGACCTGCATCAGTAAAACACTACAAGGTATTTGGGAGAAAATGATTTATGAAAAAGAATGATAAAAATCATGGAAAGTTTGATTCATGTGTTGATGAGGGTATATTTCTAAGATACTCTGCTTGAATTAAAGGATACAAGTGCTACAACAAAAGGAAAAAGAGGGTTGAAGACTGCATTGATGTAGTAATAGATGAAATATCACATAATCTGAGTCCTCTAAAGGAAACATGAACTCATATGGAGAAGAGAGTTCAGCCATCAGGCCATCATACCATGAAGAAACAAAGTTAAATAATGAGGATGTAGAAACAAGCACAACTCTAAGGCCCAAAACACCGTTCATGTATCTACAAAAAGAGCATCCAGAGAGTCAAATTCTTGGAGATCAAAGACTTGGGGTTCAGACCAAGGGGAAATTTGTTGGCAGTTCAAGTCATGCAAATCTTGCTTTGCTATCTTAGGTTGACCCTCAGGCTAGTGAGGAAAAGTCATGGGTGAGAGCTATGAATGAAGAACTTGACTGAATTGAGAATAATGACACTTGGTAGCTTTTTCCAAGACCCAAAGATAAAAACATCATAGGTACAAAATGGGTCTTAAAAAATAAGCTAAATGAGAAGGTTCAAGTAATCAAGAACAAGACTCAACTAATCTGTAAAGGGTATGCCCAGATAGATTTTGAGGAAACTTTTGCACCAGTAGCTAGACTGGAAGCTATCATAATGTTTTTTTCCCTTTCCAGTCATAAAAACATCAAGATGTATCAAATGGATGTGAAGTCAGCGTTTCTCAATGGAGATCCGAAAGAGAAAGTTTATATTAAGTAGCGAGAGGGGTTCATGCTCACTGAAGATGAAGGGGCTGTATGCAAACTGGAAAAGGCCTTATATGGACTCAAACAAGCCCCCATAGTCTGGTATGCAATACTGGATCAATACCTTCAACAAAAAGGCTTTAAGAAGGGCACTATAGACAACGATATTATATAAAATCTGAAGATGATCATCTATTAATTGTGGTAGTGTATGTGGATGACATAATCTTTGGCAATGATCTGGAATGATTGGGAAATCAATTTTCAAACTATATGCAGAAAAAGTTTGAGATGTCCATGATAGGAAAAATGCCATTTTTCTTAGGATTGCAAATTTCTCAATAAAAATTTGGGGTATTTATCTCCCAATCCAAATACCTACAAGAAACTTTGAAGAAATTTGGACTAGAAGATTGCAAGCCGGTCAACACTCCCATGATTACAGGTTGTAAGTTATGAAAAGAAGATGAGACATGACTGGAAAATTAGACTGTCTACATATCAATGATAGGAATCTTATTTTATCTCCCAACGTCAAGACCAGAAAACATGCAAGCAGTGGGTCTTATGGACAGATTTCAAGCTTTCCATCGGGAAATTCGTGTCATTACTGTAAAAATAATTTTCAAATACATGCAAGGGACAATAGACTATGGGTTGTGGTATGCTAGAAGAAGAGAGTTCAAATTAAAGTCCTATATTAATGTTGTTTGGGTAGGAAATATTGATGATACAAAGAGCACCTCTGGTGCAACATTCTTTTTGGGAAACAACTTAGTGTCCTGGTTGGTCAGCAAGAAACAACATTCCATTTCTTTATCAACTACTAAAGCATAGTATATTGCAACTGCCACTTGTTGTTAATTAATTCTTTTGATGAAGCAGACCTTGAAGGACATTAAAGTAGATTTGACTGATCCAATTCCAATCATGTGTGGCAACACAAGTGAAATCAACATCTCTAACAATCCTATCATGCACTCAAAGACCATGCATACTCCTATCAAGTTTCATTTCTTGAGAGAACAGGTCATTGCTAATATTGTCTGACTTGAATAGGTGGAAACAAAAGAACAACTAGCTGACATATTTAATAAGCCACTTGTAAGAGATACATTTGTGTATCTCCAACAAAAGTAGGAGTTGTGACTCCTCCTCCCAAATGACTCATTTACAATGAGTGTTGGAAACTATCCAACTTGAGGCTACAATGGTTTAAGGGGATATTTCAGGAGAATCCTTTTCCATTGATGACAAAGGGGGAGAAGATTACTAGTGCTAAGGAGAAGAACAATGATGAAGAAGACCACTGCTGGTTTCAAGGGGAGCTTACAATGTTGCCATCAATGCCAAAGGGGGATATTTTTGGATAATTGACATTATTTGATTGGTTGGTGGCACCTGATATGTTGGCATTGATGTCAACCAGACTAGCATTGAGATCATAGGCAACAGATATTGGTCGTGAAGAACATGTTATTTAGGGGGAGTCCCATGGTTGTTGCAATACCCTGTAGAGAATCATCATAGCAGCAAGGTTAGCAGAGAAGCCATAAAGAGATGACTATGATGGTTGGGGAGTCCTAGACTTTGGAGGAGATTCTACCTCCGAATCTTAGTTCAAAAGCTCTTGCAAATGACATAGTTGGATAGTACTCAGAAAGAGATTTACTGATGCAGGAGCATACAGCTCAACAATTTCATTACATTTTAGTTAACTTAGGGGGTCTTGTGTTTTCAATGAAGTTGGAATCCTATGTATGTAATTATTAATGTTTTGAGTGATTAGTATAGGAATTAATTAGATGTTGTGAGGGTATTTGTAAATTCTCTTGAATGTAGGAGGACATGAGTGATGACGAGAGAGTTGGAAATCAATTATAAGTCTTAGACTAGAAAGTGGTGTCATCATTCATGGAACTAGAGAGGATTCTTAGGGATTAACTGGAGTTAAAAGTGGACTTAGAGGATATTTAGGATTTATTTCAGCAGATTAAGCATCTAAACCAGAATTGGTTAAACATAACCTTTTGTATAAATGTAAGCCAAAAAGATAGAGAGGCAATCAGTTAGTTAGAGTGAGATTATATAGGTTTGACTGTAAGCCTACGGGTAGGAAAGAAAGGCCACTGATATTGAAAATCAGGCCGAGGAATAAATTCCTATGTAAATGTTTGTTTATTAATACAGATAACTCGATTATGAGTTTGTATGATGTGTAATGTGCATTTGAATTATAGATTGTGTGTGTGCCTAGAGTAATTATGCATAACTTAGGTTGCAGGTCTGCAGAATCAGAGAAGGAGTAACAGAGAGGAGTGTTACGGCTTTACACACAGATAGTATAGGAGGAAGCCTTTAATGTTACAACAAAGGTGAAGAAGGCATAAAGGCGTGAGGAGAGATCGAGATCAGAACAAGTGAAAATCGTAAGGCAAAGGAAAATACGCAGGCATAAAGACGAATGAGCTATTACACAGTAAGAAACAAAAGAATGTAGCAACGAAGCACAGTAATTGGATCAATCAGATCAACGAATGAGAGCGAGGGAGATAGAAAGCTAAGATTAAGTCACGCAAAATGAATCAAGAAGATGGACGGTGAAGATTAAACCCACGTACTAGAAAAGGATGAAGCGGTCTCGCAAAGGGTAAGCGGTTTCTCGCGCAGCCTAAAGGTAGTAAATGGTATTTCAAAATTCTACGCGATTAACCTTAGCGGCTGACACGTAGCACACAGAGGAGAGAGAAAACCACTTTTCTCGTGTGACTTCATTCTAATATCATTCGTGCTTAATTCTGCGCAATATTACGCGATAACTGTTGGATTAAGCGAGATTGATCAACGGTGAAGATCAGCCAAGCTTGTTGGCAATCGGGTGACGTGACAACTGTGGGATTGAATGGAGCAAATCAACGGTAGAGATCATCCGGGATTAGTTGATGATCAAGTGACACAATAATCGTCGGATCGAGGAATAAGATCGGCGGTGGAGATCTAATGCGCCAAGGAGAGCATCGATGTATGTGAAAAGATTTGAAGAAATGTGGAAAGGTAAAGGTTTAAGTGTGTTTTATGAGTTATTTCTATTATACGAGAATTATAATAGAAATAGGCAGAATTAATTTTTTATGGGTTAAGTTTGGATTTTAACCAAAGTCTGAAGACCATGTATGGTTTACATGCATGGGTAATAAAATTAACTGAAAGGTTGAGTTATAGGGGTTAAGAGAAACAAATGTATTTCCGCTTAAAGACTTAGACTTTGATAAAGTGGGTGTTCATCAAATGTTTTATTTCCTCATAGAGTTTAATTAAGGAGCCCTAACCTTGATTTATTGAAGGTTTTACTAAGTATGGAATCTTTGGAATTCTTGGGACACACATAGTGTGACATGCAAAAATATTTGTATACTGTAGGTATATGCGGCTTAGGCTGCATCATTGGGGTATATGCAGCTTAGGCTGGCATCATTTGGTATCAGAGCGGAATAAGGAAATTGTGTGTGTAAGAATTCTTTGAGAAAACATAGAACACAGTTATGTTTTAAAGGTATGTATGCAGGCAGGAGGAGATCAGGTTTTGACTCTAACAAATAGAAGGCACACAAAGATAAAGTGTAGCATAATTTGCAGATGCAAAGGAAACAAAACAATCCTTTCAAAGTGAAGATGAATGGTAGAACCAGATCATGTGGAGATCTTGAAGGTGAGAATATTGCAGCAACCTAGAGCAAGAAGTACTCAATTGGTTCTAGAGGAGAGAACCAGAGAGATGCCAAAAGACTGAGCTCAGAGGAGAGAAGCTTAGTGAGGCATGTGTAGCAAGAAGGAGACTTGTTACTACAGAGGTTTTGTTGCATCTCACAGGAAGATCATAAAGGCAATTCCATATAGGATGTCGATAGAATTGCTAAGGAATGAAGAAAGCTAGTAAGAATTTCTGAGTGAAAGAAGAGGTGGTCAAAACCTAGTATTTCATTGTGATTGAAATACAAGAGGACAATTGTGTTCTTAAAAGGTGCAGATGAGTTGAAGCCTAGAAGGAGCAGAGAGAAGTGCTCAAAAAGGTTCCAAGGAATAGAGAACCAAGTGCTTGCCAAAAGACCAAGTAAAGAGGAAATCTTGGTGAGGTGAGTGCCAGCTGGGAGGATTTTCTGTTGCAGAGGCTTTAATGCAGCTCATAGTAAGTGAGTAAGGAACTCATGAAGATAGAGAAGAAGATGGCTACTGATAGTCATAACAAAGATAACAGAGGTTCTAACGAAGACCACAACAGAAGAAAAGTGAAGAAGGAGGATGCCAAGGCAAATGACAAGAGAATGAGTCAAGAGGAGTGTGAAAAGGAGATTAAAAAGGTAAAACAACAACACAATGTATTAAGGATGATACAAGAGGAAGACCAAAGACAAGGTTGGGTCTTGAGGAAAAATCTAGTGAAGTGGTCTAAGTTACAAAGAAGGCTACAATAGAGGCAAGTGAAGTGGTTGGTGGAAAAACTCAGAGAAGCTGAGTTGGAAATGGAAATATTCATTTGTGAAGCAGAATAGGGTGAAGTTCTGGGTAAAGATGAAGATTGGAGATTTGTGGAAGATCTTATGAATTATTGTGATAATTCAAGACAACAAGAAGACTTGAAGACTGAAACTTCAAGTGAGACCAAAAGGTTACATGATTTTAAAACTGATAATTTGTGTATGTTTGCAGGTGAAACATGTGAAGAAAGACAATTTGCTAATATTGTCATAAAATAGGAAGAATATAGGCAGAATCTAAATTCTGTTCTGAAAGAAGATGAGATAGATAGGTCTCATGTAAATGCCCATACATAGTTGGGAACAAGTTTTACTTTTCAGCATATTGCAAGGACTAAAAGCAGAGGAAGTTTGACTCAGAATGATGGCCAAAAGAAGGAAGAAGTAGGGAAGGATATCAACCAACCAAGTGAAGGATTTGAGGAGATTGAAGAGAAGACCATCGAAATATTTCTGAGTCATGTAGAGGGCTTGGAACAATATGAAGACTTGGTGATTGAATCATCAAGTGAGATCATGAGGTCTTGTGGTTTTAAAACTGACAAGTTGTGTGTGAATGCAGGTGTTACAGAAGACAAACCATCCTATGGAATTGTCTTGAGTGAAGCTGAAAGTTTCCAAGAAAAGTATGATGAAGATTGTCTTGCAAATGAAGATCAAGTTGAGTTATTAGAGCAAAAGGAGTTCATAAATTCCTTGCTTAGTGAAGGAAATATATTCAATAGAGATTAGACAGTTATATCTTATGATAAGGAATTTGTTATTGGTAAGGACAAAGAGAAATTGATTTTCTTAAATGGCCAAAGGAGGAGTGATGGAAAAAAATCTAACTATCACAAAGATGGGGGATGAGAATTTTATTATGATCAAGAATGAAGAAGTAGTGTCACCAAGAGATTATACTTGTGACAAAGAATAAGATAGTGAGGATTGTACAAAGCTTTTGGGAAAAATCCCAAGTGAGATGGCAAATTTATGGTATGAGTTAAGTCTTTTGGAGAGAAGGTTAGAAAACCAAAGAGTAAGTGTTCAGGTTGTAAAATCAGAGCTGAATGAGAATGAAGAAGTTCACTACAGTGGACAAGACTAGAAAGACATCATTGAAGCAGATGGTGTGGAAGAGAGACTTGTTGACAGTATTGAGAATATTTTGAAGAATCAACATATTGATGTGCTGATAAAAGAGGAAAAATCATAGCAGCATACTGAAATGTTGCCAAAGGAAGAAGAGGCACTAAGGCCTTATATTTTTAATTCTGATAATTGTTTTATGATTTCAAGATTTGATGAAGATGAGACAGACATGTTTCAAGTTGAAGAGTCAGTTTCAAAACTGCAAAAGACTGGAAGTTGCCAAGACAGACATGTTGATAAGGAAGAAGAAAAGCATGAAGATACCATGCTTGAAGAGGTTAAACTGATCGTCAGAATCAGTCAAGGAAGTGAAGGACAATTACTGAGGCTTTTCAAAGAAGAGGAAAGAGAGAGTGTTGGAATTGAAAACCAACATAGTGATGTATTTTAGAGGAATCAAATACAAAGGAAATTGGGGGACAATTTACTTTTTGAAAGTAAATTTCCAGATATTGAACAGAGGTTGTTTGGAAAGCAATAAGAGGGTAAGGATGAAAGGGCGATAGTAGGGATCCAACAACTTCAAAGAGAAGACAATGAACAACAGTTTGAAGATGAAGGGATAGAGTACAACAACAACTGGCAAAGTAATTATCAGCCAAAAGATAAATTGGACATAGAGATTGAAAGAATAATAAGATTGATGATGAAGGTGCCTCAGAAGAAAACAACAGTCAGAAGGCCAAGGAGAAACAGAAAGAGAAAGACAACAGCAGATTATGAAAGCTTAGCTAGTGGAGCAAAGCAACATAAAGTGTGGAAACCTGGAGAAAAACAACAAACAACAGCAACAACCAAAGACAAATTACAGAACAAAGTATGGGATCTAGGAAGACAAAGGTCGGAAGCACATGATCAGGAGATCACGATTATTTTAACCTTGGGAGTCTGATGCAGAAGCATACAACTCAGCAATTTAATTACATTTTAGTTAACTTAGCGGGTCTTGTGTTTTCAAGGAAGTTGGATTCCTATGTATGTAATTATTAATGTTTTGGGTGATTAGAATAGGAATTAATTAGATGTTGTGAGGATATTTGTAAATGCTCTCGAATGTAGGATAACATGAGTGATGATGATTGATGACGAGAGAGTTGGAAATCAATTATAAGTCTTAGGCTAGAAATTGGTGTCATGATTCGTGGAACTAGAGAGGATTCTTAGGGATTAACTAGAGTTAAAAGTGGACTTAGAGGATATTCAGGATTTAGTTCAGAAAATTAAGGATCTGAACCAGAATTGGTTAAACAAAACCTTTTGTATAAATGTAAGCCAAAAAGACAGAGAGTCAGTTAGTCAGTTAGAGTGAGCTTAGATAGGTTTGACTGTGAGACTATGGGCAGGAAAGAAAGGCCACTAATATTGAAAATCAAGTTGAGGAAGAAATTCCTATGTAAATGTTTGTTTATTAATACAGATAACTCGATTATGAGTTTGTATGATGTGTACTGTGAATTTGAATTATAGGTTGTGTGTGTGACTAGAGTAATTCTGCATAACTTAGGTTGCAAGTGTGTAGAATCAGAGAAGGAGTAACAGAGAGGAGTGTTACGACTTTACACACAGATAGTACAGTAGGAAGCCTTTAATGTTACAACAAAGGTGAAGAAGGCATAAAGGCGGGAGGAGAGATCAATATCAAAACAAGTGAAAATCATAAGGTGAAGGCAAATACACAGGCATAATGCCGAATGAGCTGTTACACAGTAAGAAACATAAGAATGTAGCAATGAAGCGCAGTCATTGGATCAATCAGATCAATGAACGAGAGCGAGGGAGATAGATGGATAAGATTAAGTCACACAAAATAAATCAAGAAGATGGACGACAGAGATTAAACCCACGTACTAGAAAAGGATGAAGCGGTCTTGCAAAGGGTAAGCAGTTTATCACGTGGCCTAAAGGTAGTAAATGGTATTTCATAATTCTATGTGATTAGCCTTAACGGTTGACACATAGCACATGGAGGAAAGAGAAAACCACTTTTCTCGCGTCTTTCATTCTAATATCGGTCGTGCTTAATTATGTGCGAGTTTGTGCGATAACCGTTGGATCAAGCGAGATTGATCAATGGTGAAGATCAGGCAAGCTTGCTGGCGAACAAATAACGCGACATCCCTTGGATCGGACGGAGCAGATCAACGGTAGAGATCATCCGGGGTTATTTGATGATCAGGTGACGCGATAACCGTAGGATCGAGGAATAAGATTGACGACGGAGATCTAATGTGCCAAGGAGAGCATTGATGTATGTGCAAATATTCGAAGAAAGGAAAAAAGGTAAAGGTTTAAGTGTGTTTTATGAGTTATTTCTATTATATGGGAATTATAATAGAAATAGGCGGAATTAATGTTTTATGGGTTAGGTTTGGGTTTTAACCAAAGTCTGAAGACCATGGTATGGTTGACATGCACGGGTAATAAAATTAACCGAAAGGCTGAGTTATAAAGGTTAAGAGAGAACCAAATATATTTCCGCTTAAAGACTTAGACTTTGATAAAGTGGGTTTTCATCAGATGTTGTGTTTCCACATAGAGTTTAATTAAGGAGCCTTAACCTTGTTTTATTGAAGGTTTTACTAAGTATGGAATCTTTGGAATTCCTGGGACACACATAGTGTGACATGCAAATTTATTTGTATATTGTGGGTATATGTGGCTTAGGCTGATCATTGGGGTATATGCAGCTTAGGCTGGCATCATTTCCAATGGTATATTGAAGTTTACAAATGACCTCTTGGATTGAGAGATATTGTGGTCAAAAGTTACAGATCAAAAGGTCAACAGACATGGTTCCATGGCTGAAGATTCCACATAGACTTCGTATTTCATGTGAAATATTTTTGTTAAAGAAATTTTGGACTTAGCCATTTTTGGAGTACGGTTGTGTTGCATAGAAAGTTTACAAAGTCAGAGGTTGGGTCGTGCATCAGAGTTTAGCAAGAGAATAAAGCTTTGACCCCCAACCCCTAACCTATGTGGGACTAGCTACTAGGTCAGGCACGTGGATTAGTTGGTAGTCAGCCAAGTGAAGAGGTGGGTCTAGTAAGGAAAAGTCAGAGGTCAAGTTGTGCAATAAAATTAGCAGAAAAACAAAGCCCCAACTCCTGACCCTTGACCTGTGTGGGACCCGATACAGGCAACGTGGTAGGTGACATCAACGTGACGTGGGAGTATGGAGGATATGTGGCAGGGAGTTTTGACAATTTAGATGGCCTAGTGGACTAAATTTAGGTGACATGTGTCACCATACATAAGGACCCATGTGGTCTAGATGATGTCAACATGACATACATTGATGATTTGGTAGAACCTTGAAGTTTGTGCCAAGAATTTTTTGTGTAATTTTTCCCATGTATTCAGATGTCAACGTTGAATGATTAGAACAAACCCAAAACGATGGAAAAAGTCCCTAGTCAAACCTACGGGGAAGTTGGGGGTCGAGGCTAATATGGGTGCACAAGCACACAGATCAGGTCAACTCACGACCTCCCGACCAACATTGAAAGGCATACCCAAGAAATGATTTTGCATGGTCCTTTTGTATTATTGGTGAATTCATTAACTGTGGCAGAGGATTAGAGTTGGTGCCAATATTAATGGTGATTGTAGAGAGGATAAACAAGGCAACGAGGAACTCATCTTGCAAATAAAATTTAATGGGCCTGGATCAAATGAAAACTAGATTTCCCCAATGTTATTTGCACGCCATGAAGAATTAAATGAAAAAGATAGTTGGGTGTAGAAAATATTCACCTGAAACAAGAAATTCATGCTTAAGGTACAATTTTTTCAATTGGATCAGTTTGTAAGCATGGAACGCCTCTCTGGAAGTGCACGATTTTACTTAGAATTAATTCTCAGCACGGGGAATCACTTAGAAGTTCATCCTCTGCATTAAATCAGCTATCTTGATTGAGAACACAAGTTACATCAGAATAGGGAGCCTTTCTGAAGTGTGCAAGCAATCTAATTGAGAAACAACATACCATACCATGTTGTAGCACACTATCAAGTATAGAGACAACATAGACAACATCAGTCACATCACAACAGAGGAACAAAACAGTGGAGAGAAGTTATGCAATGTGGGGAATGCATAATTGTTTAGTGTTATAGAGTGCAGTGTTATGGCTGTGTGACTGAGTGAATTGTCACTAAGAGAAGGTGTATCATAGGTCCAAGACTCGAGTTGTTTACGCAGTAAAGAGAACAATTCAAAGGAGAAGTGGGGAGCTGAAAGAAAGGAACTGGTACTGGAACATGCCAAATTTGTATTTCCATGTATATGCATTTGCCTTTGTTTTTAGTTTGAAAATTGTATGAAAAGTAGAACAATGGCTCAAGAAGGTAGTTGCCTGCATTCATAATAGATTGGTGCCTCTTCGCAAGTAGCGACTTGTTAACTTAAGGGGTTGGTGCCTCCTGTGAGTGAGTGCTCACAAACAAATTGATGTAATTAAGTAGGTACTTAATTCAAGTCATAACAACAAGCAAATTGGTGATTTTCTCCCTTTGGGTTTCCATGTAAAAATAAATGTGTCAATACGTGTATGTTGCACATGTGATGGATTGTATGTACATGTGATTGCCTTATCTTGTTGTTCATTTGTATTGTGTATAAATGCTCTCACAAGTAACTGGGGAGTAGTGAAAAGAATTAAAGACTTATACTTAAAGTTTTAAGAACCTCACTATTACTGATTAAGCCCCCCTCCTACCTGCAACCCCCGCCCCCTCTCTAGTAATTCCTTATTCCAACATTTAGAGTAAATTTAGATTAACATTTTTAAGTTAAAACTAGAAATAAAAATGTTTATTAATTTTATTACACGACAATGATAATAATAAAAAATACTTTTTATTGTAAGTTGATATGGAAATGGAAAAATATATTTGTTTAATTTGTAATTGAAAAATAAATATTTGTAATTGAAAAATAAATAACTATCTATGTGTATGACAATATCTAAAAAATAAAATCAATACAAATCCATCTTAAATGAATATCTATCCAATATAGAGAAAAATCCAATTTATGAATAGTTAAATAATTCAATCTTTGAATTGTGTCACAACAATTCATATAAATGATATAATATAAATTTCTCAACTCTCTTTATAATATTTCTTTTATTTCCTATTAAATTAATTATTAAAATAAACTACTCCAACGCAAAAAATAAATAAAATAGACTAGCGATGAATTAATGACCTCATCCAACATTTATACAGAGAGTCGTTTATGACTCATTCAATTGTAACTAAAGAGTAAATTAAGCCCTTTTGCCATATAAATAAAATTGTAACTAAAGAGTAAATTAAGCCATTTTTACCATATAAATAAAAGTGTAGAATATATTTGTTGTTTTTAGTGTGATTTTATTGATTTTTTGGGACGGGAATTAGGGAAAAAGTTGGAGGTGAAATTTTGATTTGTGTTATTTAAACTAGTTTTTTGAACTCAGTGTCTTAGAAAATTCCTAAGGCACTTCGATTGTGCAAAAGTTACCCATTAAACTTGCAAAAGTTACCCATTAAACTTGTCATTTCAATAAATACCTACCAAATTTCAAAGAAAAACCCACCAAAAAAAACTTCTAAAATAATGTAATTAAAAAAAACTAATTTGTTTTTCCAAACCACCACTTACACTCCATGGTCTCGTCAATTTTAAGTGAAGTTTCAAAGAAAATGATAAATACTGCTTACTACCCGTAATCCATCAATAGAAAATGGTAACTTTTGGTTTTGGTATTGATAGTGATTGAACTTTAGGGATTCAATGTCCAAACCTACGTATCGTCCATTTCCAACCCTTGATCTCTAGTATCTAGGAGTTTCCAATTCAATTTTAATTGCATCTGGGCATGACGACATTGATGAATCCAAATAAAATAAAGCTTAACTGGAGCTGTCCTTTTAAGACTCAATTTATGTGGCGTGCATCCCAATTTGTATTGTTAGGAACAGAGGGACAGAGACAGATAGGCGGAAATGGCATGGAAAATCCCTAACATGACATTTTGTGGACAATGCTCTGGAATTTGGAGCCATTGAGTTGTCTTTCTCGCCAAACAAGGACTGCAGTTACGGCGCCTGCCTGTAAAGGAATAGCGTTACGTAGGTCCGTGAGTCTCACCAATGCCATTCAATTCAAGGAAGTTTCCGTGACTCCCCTCGGCACCTTCCGCGAATATAACCTCTGCCTCTTCCATTAATTTTCGCTGCCATTGTTGCTTATATATTCACGACCCTCATCGCTTTATGCTTCATCAGAGATACTGCAATTTCATAACTCTGCAGATACACGTTTGAATGCCCAAGTGACAGAGGAAATGGCGGGCAAACCCAGTGTGGACTTTCAGTTTGAGGACTATCTACCTTTGATGGCGGAGAAATTGGGGGAGGAAGGGCTCATGAAGGAGCTCTGCAATGGCTTCCGGCTCCTGGCAGATGCAGAGAAAGGCCTCATCACATTCCATAGTCTCAAGCGGAACGCCGCGCTCCTGGGAATGGATTGCATGAAGGACGAGGAGTTCCAGGCGATGATCAAGGAAGGTGACTCTGACGGCGATGGGGCCCTTGACGAAAAGGAATTCTGTGTTCTAATGATCAGATTGAGCCCCTCGTTCCTGGCTGAGGAAGCCCACAAGGCGGCCATGGATGACGTCATCCATGATTTGCACAACAGTTCTGTACAAGAGTAACCTAAAGTTGGGGAAATAGATAGTTTAGCAACTCCCTCCTATTTGTCATAGAGATTACGCGTGAATTTCAAAAGCCTTCCAAAACATTTGGAAGTCTTATATTTTGAAATATCTTGATTGATTTCTGTATGTGTCTCTAGCTGTTGGCCGGGCTGAGGATGTGCCTGAACGTTTATTGTAGCACAACCCAGGTTCCAAACCTCGAAATGTTTTTTTTTTCGGTGAAAACAGAGTATGCAAAAGTTTAGTTTGTAAGCAATAAACCAATACTAAAAGTTTACTTCATCTACAAGTTAGTGTTGGCTTTAGATCTCCTTGTTGACGCTAAATACGCTAAATTTTCATCTTCTGGTTGACGTTGTTCCTTGTCATTCACTTACTTACGTTGTTGTTTTCTTCGCTGCTTTAAATATATATCACTTTTTTATATATTAATAAAAAGAAGCGCATTTTTTGAAAATTAAATTTATATTCATTTTAATTTTACATCTTTTTTCTAATAAATTAACTATTATAAATGAATAGTAATTGGTTTTTAAGCTTAATGTAGGAGAGATGTCATAATGTTTAATATTTTGATTTTTAAAATAAATTAAAATTAAAAAACAAATGAAAATCTTTTCAAACTAAGTGTAATTTTTTGGACTTTTTGAAAATGGAGCTCTGGTCAGGTGTAGCAATGGATTTCGATTAGGGTTTAAGCTTTGTTTCACTCTCACTACAGCGTTAGCTATCTTCGCCTTGCCCAATTTGTGTGGCGATCTCACCATGATGGTTTGCCGCATATTTCATCGACATTGTGGTCAATGCACCCTACAGCCCGTTCCTACCGTTCCATTTTTGGTTGCAGCATTTGTCAGCAATGGCAAAAGATGTTGTCGACTACTCGGAGGAGCCTTTCCCATATGAGCCCATTAGGACATACCCCAGCTCTTTGTCGGATGTGTCATTTTTGGGTCCCCGGGTCATCCTCATTTGTCATGGTCGGGACCGCTGACTGTTCACTCGTACCCCGGTATCTCCATGCCTAGCTTGCCATTTTCATCTCTCTCAATTTCATCATCGAGTCTCGATAGTCCTTCCTTCTCTCCGGCCTCCTTACAATTTCTTGCCTCCTGCATTTCTCCATCTCCATCTTTCGACCATCCGCTCCCTGACCCACCCCTATTGCAGTCCAATTTCGTCCATCCCTCGTTTATGGGTAGCGATTCTCGGGTTAATCCCCATTTACACATCTCGGCTTCATCATCGTTTCCGACCTCTACTGTTGAACTTGGGCAGCTATCCATTTCATCTCAATGTTTCAATGTCCTAGCTGTAAACCCTAGGTCACAGGAGGCTCCCTCGGGTACCCAGGATCCCCTACATGATCATCCAGTGGCCCCTCGTTCGGGCAAAGCTAGAAGATCTAAGTGCGTCAAAGCCTCACATAGGGAGCTGTCCCTCTGTTTCAGAGAAGGAGTACAAATGGGTGACGTAGTGGACACAAAAAACAAGGTTCTAGTGGGAAGGGTCAGAGGAAGGTCTTACTCAACCTCTCAGCTCCGTCTTTGGGTCATTGAGATTTGGGGGAACATCCTCAGTGAACTCTCGTCCATTACCACTCTGGCTTGTGGATGGTTCGCTCTAAGTTTTCAAAGGGAGGATTATACATCATGGGTCCTCTCACGGTACTAGCACATAGAATTGGCACCTGTGCTGCTTAAGAGATGGAGTCCTCTTTTTGACCCCGAGCGGGAGCAATTGGGTGCTCAACCGCTTTGGGTCCATCTCTTGGGACCTCCCCTGCATTTCTGGTCTGAGGACATTTTTACTCGCATTGGGAATGTATTGGGCCCATTCCTTGATTATGATAAATCTTTCATTACCTCAGGCAACAAATCGTTGGCGCGCATCCTGGTGTACCTAGACACTAGAGAAGGACTGGAGGAGCAGATCACTCTTCAGTGGAAAAGATTGACCCACATCCAGATTTTGGATTATGAAGGGGTGTCGTTCAGATGTAGGAGGTGTCACAAGGTTGGCCATCTCTACAAGGAATGCCCATTGGTTACTGCTATCTCCTCTCTCATCAAAGACATAGATGGCGTCGACCCTGCAACACAAGCACCCGTGGATAAGCAACCTTCTTACGTTGTTGTTTTCTTCAGTGCTTTAAATATATATCACTTTTTTATATATTAATAAAAAAGACATGCATTTTATGAAATTTAAATTTATATTCATTTTAATTTTACATCTTTTTTATAATAAATTAATAATTATAAATGAATAATAATTATCTTTAATTATTGTGAAATATTATTATGCAGCAAGAGTTTTTTTAAAGCTTAATGTGGTAGAGTGTCGTAATGTTTAATATTTTGATTTTTAAAAAAATTAAAATTAAAAAACAAATGAAAATCTTTTCAAACTAAGTGTAATTTTTTGGACTTATTGAAAATGGAGCTTGGTCAGGTGTAGCGACGGATTTCTGTTAGGGTTTAGGTTTTGTTTCACTCTCACTATAGCGGCAACTATCTTTGCCTTGCCCAATCTGCATGGCAATCTCACCATGACAGTTTGCTGCATATTCCATCGACATTGTGGTCAATGCACGGTACAGCCTGTTCCTACCATTCCATTTTTGGTTGCAGCATTTGTCGGCGATGGCGGAAAATGTTGTTGACTACTCGGAGGAGCCTTTCCCCTATGAGCCCATTTGGACATACCCTAGTCCTTTGCCGGATGTGTCGTTTTTGGGTCCCTGGGTCATCCTCATTTGTCATGGTCGGGACCGCTGCCTGTTCACTCGGACCCCGGTATCTTCGTGCCTAGCTTGCCATTTTCATCTCTCTCAATTTCATCATCGGGTCCTGATAGTCCTTCCTTCTCTCTGGCCTCCTTACAATTTCTTGCCTCCTGCATTCCTCCATCTCCATTTTCAACCATCCGCTCCCTGACCCACCCCTATTGCAGTCCAATTTCACCCATCCCTCGTTTGTGGGTATCGACTCTCGGGTTAATCCCCATTTACACATCTCAGCTTCATCATCGTTTCCGACCTCTATTGTTGAACTTGGGTAGCTATCCATTTCATCTCACTGTTTCAATGTCCCAGCTGTAAACCCTAGGTCATATAACCCTAGGTCACAGGAGGCTCCCTCGGGTACCCAGGATCCCCTACATGATCATCCGGTGGCCCCTCGTTCGGGCAAATCTAGAAGATCTAAGTGCGTCAAAGCCTCACATAGGGACTTGTCCCTCTGTTTCAGAGAAGGAGTACAAATGGGCGACGTAGTGGACACGACGAACAAGGTTTTGGCGGGAGGGGTCAGAGGAAGGTCTTACTCGGCCTCCCAGCTCTGTCTTTGGGTCACTGAGATTTGGGGGAACATCCTCAGTGAACTCTCGTCCGTTACCACTCTGGCTTGTGGATGGTTCGCTCTAAGTTTTCAAAGGGAGGATTATACATCATGGGCCCTCTCACGGTACTAGCACATAGACTTGGCACCTGTGCTGCTTAAGAGATGGAGTCCTCTTTTTGACCCCGAGCAGGAGCAATTGGGTGCTCAACCGCTTTGGGTCTGTCTCTTGGGACTTCCCCTGCATTTCTGGTCTGAGGACGTTTTTACTCGCATTGGGAATGTATTGGGCACATTCCTTGATTATGATAAATCTTTCATTACCTCAAGCAACAAATCGTTGGCGCGCATCCTTGTGTACCTAGACACTAGAGAAGGAATGGAGGAGCAGATCAGTCTTTAGTGGAAAAGATTGACTCGCATCCAGATTCTGGATTATGAAGGGGTGTTGTTCAGATGTAGGAGGTGTCACAAGGTTGGCCATCTCTACAAGGAATGCCCATTGGTTACTACTATCTCCTCTCTCATCAAAGACATAGATGGTGTCGACCCTGCAACACAAGCACCCGTGGATAAGCAGCCTTCTTAGTCCTCTCGTCTGAAGCCATTGGATCGTAGTTTTGCACATATGACTTCATCGGCCACCCCCCGACCTCCTTACCCTCCCATGATGAGATCTTGGGCAGCTCCTGCAGCTGCTCTTTCTGCAGGTATTTCTTTATCTCTTTGCTCTACATCTTCTTTATCGTTATCTAGTTCTGCACCTCAATTGCATGTTGCATTTGCATCCTTTGCATGCATATCCACCACTCCTCTTACTTGTCCTTTGAACCCCCCTCCCCCATCCTTTACTACCACCTCGCCATCTGTACCTGGGCTGACCACTTCACCTCCCTCTCCTGGTGCATCAGTCTCCTCCTGTCACTCTCACCCCTACAAACTTTGCTCTTAAGGGAAACACCCCACTGAGACTTCTGGTATTGCCCTGATCTCTTCCCTCCAAGATCTCCAAGCCTCCAAGATCTCCAAGCCTCCAAGGGCTCGAAATTCTTTCATTTCTAAAGCCATTATCCAAGTAGGGGTGGATGTGGCTCAAGGTAAGCAAACTACACTTGATAGGGTTCTTAGAGCATCAAACACCCTTGCCCAGCGTCATACATGAAGTGAGTCTCTTTCAACTGTAGAGGGTTGTTCTAGCCCTACCAAAAAACTAGCCCTTAGAAGATTTTTGGATTCTGAGCAGATCGATATTATCTATCTACAAGAAACCCTTGGGTTGGTCGAGTAGGTCATCTCTATGATGAAATCCCTGAAGTCGAGATGGACCTTCCACTCTTTGGATGTTAGTGGACGATCCGGGGGAATCACACTTAGCAATAACTCGCGCATGATTAAGCTTCTTTCATCCTTGGGGGGCACACAATTAAGCTTCTTTCATCCTTGGGGGGGCGGGGAGGGGCTGGTTTTATTGGTATGGATATATACTCCTTAGAGCTGGGTTTGGAATTCAGAATTATCAATTTTTATGCTCCCTGTCATAACAGGGAATAATTTTGGAATCACCTACTCAACCTATCTCTCACAAACTTCGACAATCTTATTCTGGGAGGGGATCTCAATTTCTCAATTGGACATGCGGAATCTTGGGGACACAATGCCCTATTGTACCCCCTCTTGGACACTATGGAGCATCTTTTGGAGCATCACCATATGGTAGATATCCCTATGAACAAGTTGCAACCAATTTGTCATAACAGAAGAACTGGAAAGGCATCACTGGCCAAAAGACTAGATCGCTTCTTCAGCAAGGAGAACTTGGTAAGAGCCTTGAAAAATTTCCAACGGTGGGTGGGATCTGGAGGCATTTCTGACCACTCCCCTATTTTTTTTGGAGTTGTTGGGGCCCTTTCAGAAACCAAGAGCTCCCTTTAAATTCAACTCCATCTAGTTGATGGACCCTGATTACATCAAATTGGCAAATGACTATTGGCGGGCTCACCCTCCTACACAGGGGAGGGCTATATCATAAGGTTTTTGTCACGATCTAAATAACCTAAAAAGATTATCTATACAATGGGCTAAACATAAAAGAGATCGAGATGAGCAGACTCTAAGGCTCATCAAAGGCAAGCTGGCATATATGATGGACGAGAACTGGAGGGGGTTCTCCTCTGCAGAAGCTAAAAACACCCTCATAGACCTGTAGGTACAACGATCCAAAATTCTTAAAGAATGAGGGGATACTTGGTGCCTTAGAAGTAGGGCTATTTGGTTACAAGCAGGGGATGAAAACACCAAATTCTTCCACAATTTTTGTAATGGGAGACGGGAAATTAATACTATCTAGCAGATGCCTAAAGAGGATTGCCAATCTACTAACACTTTTCACCAACTGGCTCATCTTGGTACTAACCATTTCCAACAACTTTTCAAGGCTCCTTTCGAGGCCACTCTTGCTGAAATCGTTAGAGTTGCTAGACTATTTCCTCGATTTGTTGATCAGGATGCGGAAGCTGACCTCATCAAGCCTGTTACAATGGGGGAATTGGAAAGCACCCTCAAATGGTTTAAAATGGATAAAAGCCCAGGCCCAGATGGATTTTCTGTTGAATTCTATTTGTCTTTGTTCGAGACCATTGGTCAGCACCTACTTAAGGTTGTGGAGGAATGCATATCATTTGGTCAAATGTATGAGGCCTTCAATTCCACCTTCATTGCCTCATCCCCAAAGTGGACTCACCACTTTCTTTTAATGATTTCAAGCCTATCTCCCTTTGCAATTGCCTCTACAATATTATTGCCAAAATCATCGCTAATCAACTAAAGCCCATCCTATCTGCCCACATCTCATTTGAACAATTTTCCTTTCTGCATAACAGACAAATTCATGAGGCCATTGGCACCACACAGGAGGTCCTCCACTCCATCAAGACAAGGCATTTAAAAGGCTCTATCCTCAAGATCGACCTCTCTAAGGTTTTTGACCATGTCAGTTGGTTATACTTAAGAATGCTTCTAACAAACCTGGGCTTCCCCCTTCCTTTCATTCATTTGATTATGTGTTGTATCACTTATGTTTCCTTTAGCGTTCTCATAAATGGCTCGACCTCAAATTTCTTCCATGCAAAGCGAGGACTCAAACAAGGATGTCCCCTTTCTCCACTCCTCTTCCTCCTTGTAATGGAAGGTTTGAGCAGATTAATAATGCGTGAAATAAGAGAAGGGCGACTTTGGGGTATCAATATTACAGATCAGTGTATCATCTCCCACCTAATTTTTGTTGATGATGTACTCATATTCCTCACTGGGGGTATTCGGGACTTCTATATTTTCTCTGCTATCATGCAACTTTTTTCCTTACAGCCAGAATGGAATCAAACTGGCTGAAATCTACCATCTCCTTCTCAAAATTCTCCCGTCGGGAAATCCATACCGCTCTTCAAAAGTTCCCTTTTTAGAGACTTTATTTGGAAGATGGACTCAAATATCTTGGGTTCCGCATCAATCCACATAGTTACAAGATTGCGGATTGGATTTGACTTATGGCCAAGGTGGAAAAAGGACTGTATAACTAAAACCATAGGTTCTTATCTAGAGTAGGGCATTTCTTCCTTATCAAATCGGTCCTAGAGGCGACCCTGGTATACTGGATGTCCTTGGCTTGGATTCCCAAAGGAATCCTATCTCAGATGCAAAAAATATGTTATAGATTCATGTGGAATGGTTTCAAGGAGGGGAGGCCTTTTTCTTGGGTGGGTTGGAGTCACATCGCCCTTCCAAAGAAATGGGGTGGCTGGGGATTGAACCTATCCTCCTTTGCACATGATCTTGTTGCCAAGATGGGTTGGCATGTTCTCGCGACACACAACCTTTGGATTGATGTGGTCCATCACAAATACATATGGCGTCTTCATATTATGGATTAGATTCGACTCCCATCCTAGCACAAAGCTGGTATTTCGATGATCTAGAGGGTTTTTCTCTACACCCTTCCCACTATCAGAGATGGTCTTGTATGGTGTATTAAATCTGGCATATCAGTGCGCATTGGCATGAACCCTTGGACATGATGTGACAACATGTACAGGCTGCCCTTGATCTTGTTAATTTTGCTAAACGATCAAGGCATCAACTTTATTGCCCATATTGACGATTTATAGAATTCCACCGTATTTGCACAAGCTCGGAAATCAGCTGATCTTTTGGGAATCCCTGTCCAATGGCAACAAGATTGGGTGGGCTATATCTTCGCTTTGACTGAATCACATGTTCGTATCTTGGAGGATGAACATGAACTCATTTGGGCACCTACAACACCCATAATTTATTCCCTAAAAGAAGGCTATCCTATTATTTATGCTGCACATAAGCCACCTGAGTTGGTAAGGTGGTGGCGCACCCTTTAGAAGCTCAAAGGGCCCCCACATACCAAGATATTTATGTGGAATGTTCTAATGAAAAGAACTCCTATTGGGGAAAATTTGAAGAAAATGTATTTTTATGGTCCCTCTTGGTGCATCCTCTGTCATCAAGCCGAAGAATCAAATTAAAACTTCTTTCTTATCTGACTTGCAACTATCAATTTATGGGAATAGGTTCTCTCCTCACTGGCTATCGTAGAAAATATGCTAGTAGGTTAACCCAATAATGCAATATGAATCAAAGCAGAATATTATAACCTACTTCTACTATCAATTTGCGGAAGCTTAAAGATCGAGCTGAACAATATAACTAGAAGAAGAAGAATCAATGCACAATACACATGAAAATACTTTGGTGAAAGCCTCAGCTAAAAATCCCACTATCTCTATTATCATACAAGGTGGAAATACATAGGAATTATACAAAGCCTTAGCTCTCACAGCTAGCCAGCTCTCAGTACAATCGTTACAAATGCTCACAGGCAATCTTGGCTGCTCTCCAACCTTCCTCTCTACCCTCCAAGCTCCTATTTCCTTGCGTTGTTCCACTGGGATGATTCACCTTCAACCAAGTGGAAAACTCATTTACGAAGTGGATGATCTCCTGATCTCACACACTGTCAGAACTGTGTAATCCTCAAGGAATGATTCCTTGACTGCATGCATGAGTTTTCTTTATAAGAAAACACATGCAATTGATAGTACATTGTCCTTGACTTTAATCTCAATTGGGTCTTTCTCAGAATAGACATGCATGAGTTTCTGATGAGGGAATCTTTAGTTAACTGGAGTACACTAGTGGAGTGCATGCATGCATCAACTCACTGTTAACTCACCATTAGTTCCTAAAACAGTTTGGAACTAATTTAACTGGACTTAACTCAGTGAACTGAGTTAACTAATTACAACTCAAATATAACTCAATCTTATCTCCTTAATTTAAGGGATAACTCTTGCATGACTTTAGAAAGACTTCTAACTTGAGTTTCTCCGACTAATTAACTTGAAATAAATTAATTAGTTATTTCCAAGTAGCTGTTAAGACTAAATGCGATTTAAAATCACAATTTAATTCAAGGAAAAATTAAATTGGAATATTCTTATTGCCATATTTCAACAACTATTACTCAAAGATGACATGGAGATAACATTTTGGATGCTTGGAATCGTTGGTGGATTGTGTCCTCGAACCAGAAAGCACACAACCTCCCCCTTCTTATCTATTGGTCACTTGGGTTGAAGAGGAATGGAATCATCTTTAGAGATAAAGCTGCCCGGTGGCCTCTTTCAATTGCCCAGATTATAATCTCATTCCACGAAATCCCCGATGAGGAACACAATCCTCCTTCCATGCTGTTACACCTCAAGATATAGACTAAGATCACCCCTGGGCATACTTTGATGGATTTGCACAAGATCAAGGATGGGGGGGGGGTGTTTTATTGCATCTATCTGATAGTCATATTTTCCATATCTAGATGGTCCTGGGGGCTGGTACAAACAACTATGTTGAACTCATCACTCTTAGACATTTGCTTCATTTTGCTTTGGATCATGATTGTAGACACCTACATATTTTCATGGACTCCAAAATGATTAAAAATTGGTTCAATAACACAAATGCATCTCATGTGCACTCACTCAGGGACATATTGGATGAAGCCATAATTTTAAAATCACAATTGATTATATTTCTTGTCATCATATTTACACGGAACGTAATCAGATTGCCGACGAGTGACCCAAGGAGGCCGCAGTCCAGCCGAGGGGTCTATGGCTAATACAGGAACATCGGGAGGATGATCATTACCAATATTACTGTCGAACATACATAGATAAGATATTTTAGGGGGTTGATAGGCCCTAATGCAACCTTTTGTTGCTGATATTATCAAACTCTTATATTATGCTCTTTATTTCCCTATATATATATATTTCCAATCAGCTACAGTATACCCTCTTGGGTAATCTTGTACGGACATATATATATTTTTTAAGGCTTTGGCCTAACCCTTTGCATATCCCTGGTTGACATCTACAACATGTAATTTTATCAAATTAATAGAAAATTACAATTTTTCCTCTGGGAAAAAAAAATTAAAAAACCAATTCATACTATTCTTAACCTATGGTTTTTTCCCATGGCATTCTTCTCTAATGTGGTCTATTTAAAGTCTAATAATTAAACTAACCTAGATCCATTTTAACTCCAGATCTATTAAACGCTGAAAATGATCAATTTCTTTTTTACTCTAAAAAAGATTTGCACCAAAACAAAGAGATTTGATCCCTCTCAACACTTAGTAAATCCCGAGTTAAGACGGATCTAAATTTGTTTTAAAAAATTGAAGAATTAAAGACTTAAATCTTATTGACATTTTTTTGGTCATTGAATACACCAAATTTATTTTGTTTTGTTAAATGTCTTATGAATTCCTTGGCGGACATTATTTCGAGATGTAATCTAATTTATAGATGAAAAGGCCTTTTTCACGACATCTTTTTTGGTTAATTTTAATGAAAATTCTGCAGAGATTTTTAAAAACTTGAGTTTAAATGGTTTAATCTGCATAATTTGAGTACCACAGGGGTTTTTAGGTGCTGAATCTATTTCCACATTCAAAAATGTATTTTAAACAACAAAAATATTTAAATTGTATTGCCGGATTTTGGTGAATTCTGTGAAAAAGGCTATTTCATCTATAGGTTACACTAAGTCAATATTTTATATTTAAATACATATAGGTGGTATTTGTATTTATTTCCTAGTTTCATGATAAATATTAAAAAAAATGTATTTTTATTTAAAAATAATATTTTTCAAAAGATTATTATTAATGATGATGATGATTAATGTCCACTAAGATCAATATGGTTTATTAATTGAAATTCTTTAACATTTTATCACTAATATATTATTATTTCAATAAATAAATAAATTATTAATTTTTATTATAAAAAAAATTAAAATCATATTATTTATATTAAAATGAAATAATTAATAATAATAACAATTTAATTTTGTCAATTGAGTTTATTTTGAATAGTAAGAAATAATTATCATCTTTCTTATCTAAATATTTCTTTTAAACTTATAATATTTTAGGAGAAGCTATATATTTCTAACCATTAAACTTATTCAACTTGTATATAAAATATATAATAATAGATATTATTAATTATCAATCAATACACCACTTAAAGACGTGCCATAGGCTATTTTACTTCTCCTTATAGTTATAATTCTTGCATGGCCCAATGAAGGTGGTGTTTGATGAAGGGATGCGGTACTAGATGCTACCATTCTTGGGTCCTTCATTTTCAGGGAACATAATTTTGGCATTTTTGACGAGGGTTTGATTGAAAATCGGTTGTGCAGAACACTGTTGAAGAAAAGGAAAGGAATAAGCCAAGAATAATCATACGCCGAAGATGACAAGAGAAAGGTGTAGAAAATAAAAAGGAAAGAGTAGTTAATGCAGAGTTCACAAACACTACCAAAGGAAGATAAGGGCATAGAAATGAGCAGTTGAGGCTGAGTTACAAAAGCTGTCGAAGATGAATGGGCATGATATTCAAGGTGACCATGGGCAAATCACGCGAGCAGGAAAGTCTATAAAAGCTAAAGGGATGATATTAGAAGGGGAGACAAAGGACGCTAGGCTGAGATGTTGCCACAACCTCAATTGAGACATGTTCTGTACATTTATCTATCTTTTTTATCTCTAGCATGTAATACAATTGACGTTACTATTGTAATGACCAAGCTACTACATGATGTATTGGTAATGTTTCTATTAATAAAAGGGGAGTTGTAGAAATGTCCCGTGTCCATGGAATGTGATGAATTCAATGGGCCCTTTAAAATTGTTAGGATATTCCGACACATAGGAAATAGTTAAGTTCAACTTGGTCTAGTATAGAGTTAGGTAAAGTGTGTTTCTTTACCGTTGTACATTTTGTAACTTACAATCCGACAATCATGATATGTAGTGATCCGACGGTTCATTCTCTCCTCGGTATTACCGACACTTGATCCCTTTCTATGACCCCTTACATTTCTAAATCTTAGCACGCCTCAGGTGAGATGCCTTGATTTCTTATTAAGTAGGTGAAAAAGTCGGTGTAATGCTAGACTACAACGGATCCCTTTGTTGGTGCCCTGTGCCTGAACCCACGGTCTTCCTCTGTTGAAATTTCGAGACAACAATCTTAAACTAAGATTTAAACAATTAAAAGATTTGTAAACCCTCACTTGACCTATCACATATATCTAAGTGCATTGAATGAATAAAGAATATGACGAGTAAAAAGAAGGAGGATCCCATTTGTGGGATACATCTAAAATACTTATGTGACATGACAAGAGCCTCCATTGATCTACAACGTATCAATAGTATTTAAACTTGAGTGTTGAAGAGAAACATAACAAAAAAATTTGGAGTATAGCACTTGTGAAAAATGGTTGTGTTCCCAAGGTACTTGATTTTAGATAAATCATTCATTGCTGTGCTCGCTATATCGACTTCAAGACCAATACCATCAAAGTTTCTTCACAAGGAAAACACCAAATTCTATTAACTCCCAAACTTTTCAGAGAGATTCTTAGGTTACCATACCCAAATATGCAACTCAAATTCCCTGAAGGTGATGCCTTCCTTAGCTCTCATGGTAGAAAAGTTAATGTTATTCAATACTTCATGCTTGAGACTACACCACATTCTAGCTAACCCTTTTCTCATTGACATTTCATACTAGGATAGGCATATAGATATTTTTACTAGTTATTTTATTGTGTTACGAGATGCAAACCAACATCTCATGTACCCAGGTTAGTCTTGTATATATTACAATTTTGTTTTAGGAAAGAAATTATCTTTGACTGGGCATAAGTTATCTCCAATGAGAATTATTTCCAATTAGCAAATTATTACAAGACCTAGAGGTTCATCATGACAGCCTACGTAGTGATGGCTGTAGTCTATTGTTATTTATTTAACAACTTACCCCCTAAGAGTAACATGAACCCTGAAGTAGAACATATACACTTTTGGTACCATGTTCTGTGGAGACACAAGGATCAATTTCACGTTTTCCTTGTCCAGGACTAGTTTGTTAAAAAGTTTAGGTACATGTTAACAAGAAATTAACCAAAGAGGATAACCTTAAAAACATAGGAGTTCATGAAAGGGAAATGAGTGCATATAGAAAAGGATAGCCACACATATATTAGTCTATATGGTTATGAAGAAAGATTGTTTTTGCTTCTTCAGAGATTTGGCATGTAGGATTGCAGGCCCGTTCTCACCCCCATGGAACAAAACTTGAACCTTTCAAAATTTGGAGGGGGGGGAAGGTGGACAGTACAAATTACAAACAGTTGATTGGCAACTTGATTATTTCACAAATACTCATCCTGATCTATCTTATGCAGTCAGTATTCTTTCACGTTTTATGCAGGAACCACGAGACAGCCACTGGAATGCAGCTAAAAGAGTTCTTCGATATATCCAAGGAATAAAATATTTTGGTCTTCTTTACACAAAGACTAAAAATTTTGTACTTGGTGGATATTCTGATCCCGACTTTGCTAGGAGTATTGATGATCGAGCACCAACATTAGGTTATTTAATGAACATGGGGTCAGCAACAGTATCTTGGAGTTGTAAGAAACAAGCTACAATGGCCACTTCTTCCACAAAAGCAAAGTACATTTCAACATGGGAAGCAACATGTGAAATTGTTTGGTTGCACCGAATTTTGTAGGACTTGGGCATTTCTCAGGAAGAAGCTACATCATTATTCATTGACAGCCAGTCAACCATCAAAATTGCCAAGAACCCAGTTTTTCATTCAAAGACAAAGCATGTGGACACCAAGTATCATCATATCATATCTCTCATTGCCAAAGATGTCCTCAAGCCAGTTTATTGTCCTTCCAAAGATCAGATATTCGACATTTTCACGAAATTGCTTGGCAGAATAAAATTTACTAAGTTCAGGGATGAACTTGGTATCTGCTGTAATGTATCTTTGGATCATAAGGGGGAATGTTAGATGATCCAAAAATAACAATTTTAATCATAGGTTATAAAATTGGAATAAAATAATTATAATTTAAGATATTAAATTAATAATTATTATTCTAGAATGTTTAATTATTTAGAATTAGTATGTTGTTGTAACTAGATATGACTCTCCAAATGTGTCGTATCTTAGGCTCTATTTTAGGAGATTCATTAGCTAGTTGGTTTGAATAGCATTTATGTAAATAGACACTTGTTATTTAATAAGTGATCCATAATTAGAGGTAGTAAGGACATGGAGCTTATAAATAGCTCATTGCAAGAGTGTTTGGATGTTCGGGAGTAAACTCTTGAAAAATCAAATTATGTAATTATTTTTTTGATTAATAAAATTACGTGTTTGAGGACACTTCTGCCATTATATTTTTGATAAATATTTTGTTGTAGACGTTTGTATACAATATTTTTCCTGATCAATTATGTTTGATAGAAAAAAAAAAAAAAAATCATTTCATTAACATTTAGTATTGGAGAGGTTACGGTGAATAATTTTGTACATTTGGAATAATTTTTTGAAATATTAAAGTATTTTAACTTGAGTGAGGTTGAATCTACCCAAGGATTTGATCTTGAAAACCTATTTTCAATGCATTTGGCATGAGTGTGATATGGTAATTTATTCACCAAAATTACATAAGGAAGTGCAAAAATGAAGCATGACTGTTAAAAAAGAAGGAAACAATGGTACATAATGATGATTAGTAACTAAAGTGAGCACCAATTCAGAAGGAAAATATAAGCAAAGAGGGAACAACCCTACAAGTGCACAACCCTCATCAACCCCATAAACTCATTGAAGTTCCTCCTCAACCCAAAGAAATCAAGACACAACTACCAACCATGGAGATAGCAGTGAACTACGATCAGGTAGAGATGATGGAGAAGACCACATCCTCATGTCATCTTCCATATTGTTACTTCTTCCAAAATAAATAGTTCAAGTAAATGAGGGTAACAACAAGTATAAGTACCCATAGATATGGAAGTGGACAGTGCTACCACCCCAAACTGGGTAGCATCACATTTGGTTGAGAGTTAGAAGTTAATAGAAGAGTTAGTTGTTGAAAATCCATTTGTTTTTTTAAGAAAAATCATTGACCATGAATAATATCCCTTACAACAAGATTAGTAGAAAATTACAATTTTAAAATGTACATGCAAAATAAAAAAATTACTAAAATGTGGAAGTTAGAAGTTGGTGTCTCAAAAGTAGGATCTACTAGACTCTTGAAGTTGCACATGACCATAGGGGATGCAACTTATCACTCTATTACTAAGAAAAAAGTTGAAAATCTAAGGTTAAAAAGAAAGATAAGTGAGATGGAGGAAATTCGTAGTTCCATAACTCTATTTATGCCCCATTTGGTTATTCAAGCACCTGAAGCTATAGAGGTAATCACACCCAACACACCCCAAACATTTAATAAAGCAGTATAATGGTTAAATGATATCATATCCCATGTCATAGTAAATATTAAATCAACAACCCAAAATAATTAAGAAAGTGTGTGAAATTTATTTACACTTAAGAAATTTGTCTCAGAGAATTGCTTCATTTTATGAATATTTGGAGCATGATAAAAAATTCATTGAAAATGATTTAATGACTTTTATTAATAAAATCTATACTCTTATTGATTTCCAGAAGAGCCAATAAGGCCTTCCATAAGGGAAGAGAATCGAGCAAAGAATGGCAAGTTGACACATGTTGCAATAAGAGTTCAATGTTATCAAAACATCACGGGACAATGAATTTGACAACTTGACTGATTTTCCAGAGGATGATGTCAAGAATTGGTTCATTATGTTCCTTAATGACAACATAGACCAACTAGCAACTACTTAGCAACTATGGACATTTGCAAAGGAAATAGAGGAGGAAATGTTTTCCCTAAGAGTAAAGCAATACATAATCATCCCACTAATGAACGAGTCTATTGAAGAATGACTTAGAAAACATTTAAACAAAATTCTTAATCTTGAATAACTACCTCAACAATTATATTAAGGGACATTCAAAGCCAATATATACTCTGATAACAACTACTACCATAGAGAGGATACTCATCCTACTAGTTTTCTTTTTGCAATTTTGAGTGTCCTTTATCTTGTTTTGAAGCATTTCCCTTTCTTTATCCCTAGAATTTCATCATCCAAATTTATGAATTGTTTATATATTTGTCAAGTCGATCATCCAAATTTATGAATAGTTTCTTTTTTTCTTCCAAGTAACATCATATTATTTCACAGGAGCCCAATCTAGTCCCTTAGGGATGAATACCTTTACTTTTACACTTAAGAATTGACATTGTAAAGTGCTTTACGAATTTACTTTATTCAAAACTTAAAGTCTGTAAAACTATTCTTTGAATCTCGCAAAGAGATATTTTTAGGAGTCCATGACATTTGTGGTAACGAGATTTTTAAAAGAGAAAACAAATCTCATGAATGTTCTCCTATGACTCGTTATGATCTTTGAATGCATGAAATTATTCTAGAATCCTTCGAATATCTAGACCATTACTCTATTTTTTATCTATAGATTTTCTTCAAATATGTTTTCCTCATGATGTGTGAATGGATGTGTATCATGGAATGAATTTTCATATTTAATATTTATTTCTAATATTATTATTTTATTTTCCTATGAAACACATGGTCCACTCATAGGTAAATGTGTTGAATTATCATATTTATATTCTTTGAGTTATTTTGAACGTCTAAGTGAATGAAAAGAGGAGTACCACCTCTATACAAATGGAAGTGGAACTTGAACAAAGCCCTATGAAGCAGACTCTTTTCCTTGAATGAAAAATTCATCAACATTGGTGTGCTCTATGGTTTGACACAAAGAGTAGAGCATTATTGCTTCCCATGTTTGTTTGTGAAAAATATTTTGTTGTTGAAGACAATATTGGTCATGGTCTATTCTTTATGAAAAAAATAAGAAGAAGTTTATTTCACTACATTTTAATATATTTGATGTTGTTATAAATGATTCTTCTCACTTATATGAATTATCTAAAACTATCAAGGCATTCAACTTAAAGAATGTTGAGCCTATCAAATATTTTGATGTTGAAGGGGTATTTTTAGGACGTTTAGCTTCTATAAGGTATGATAATTTATTCACCAAAATTGTAAAGGGAGTAGGATATAATGACCCTAACACACCAGAGAAAAAATAAAAAGTAATAAAGAATCAGGACTTCATTACCAAAATTGGTAAGAATTATTGTAACCACCCCCTCCCACATTTACCTAATTTCACTGGCCTATTAGGGTAAACATGAGATGGAGGGTTACTATGAAATGACTCAACCTCCTAGGTCCCATTAAGGAAGTAGGGCCTACTACTGACAACAAAATGACCTTTCACAACATCCTACAGGGCTATAGGATCCTCAAGGTTTGAGAAACCACCCCAAGTGGCCAAATCCTAAATTGTACCACTTTTTCCTTGCTCATGGCCTTCAATCGCTCCCAAAAAAAGGCATCTATGCAGTTGGGAGCCTCAAAACACATGCACAAACCTGTACCCATGTGGTTGCAAGCTAAAATGTCCATTTCAGAGCATGCAGTCCCAGATTTTGTGCCTAAATTCCATATCAACTTCCATACCACTGCCCAGAACTCAGTAAGAATTTCGATAATGACAAATTATATCAAGGCAGCCATTCTTACAAAAATTTGATTAAAACTTGACCTAACCAGGCTTAATCATGACATTCATTTTGTCAAACATATTGATAACATTTAATCTACAAGTCATGAAGGCATATCTGAACATAGGGGTCTGATACTTATATGAAAATCCTTAAGAGTGTCTAATTCCCTTAGAATAGTTGTAATAGCATCTATTAGGTTGTGCATTCAATAATGATTCATTTACCAATCCAAACATGTTAGGAGCCATAACTAGAACCTGTTATGAAATCATACTTATTACTAGTATATAAACCATGATAGAACAACCATCAAAGGCACATAGTAACAAGTACGTTATTCATCAAAAACAAGAGGAATAGGGCTCTTGTTAACATATGAAAAAGCCAAATAAGTCAGGAACTTCCACATACCACCCGACCATATATTAAGCTGAACCAAATATTTCTTTCAGATAATCACCCTTGTGCTATATTCCAAGAATGAATGTGGGACCCAAGATAAAACAACTAGGGCTTCCTCAGGGTTTACTGCAATCCTGGGAAAACTGATCAAGGGATTCCTAGGCCTGAAACAAGCACATAAACAACCTGGCTTTACCCCAATCTTAGAAAAACCAATCAAGGGATCACTAGGCCCAAAACAAGGACATAAAAAATCAGGCTTTACCACTTTCCCTCCTAAACCGTTCAAGGGATCACTAGGCCAAAAAATAAGTAGATAAGCAACCAGGCTTTATTGTAATCCTACCAAAACCATTCAAGGAATCAATAGGCCCAAAAGAAGCTTGGATGCATAAAAATTTCTTCACCAATACCTTGAAGAATTTTCCTATCTCCACCCTTAGGCTTTACTGCAATCCCTCCAAAACCAGTTAAGATTCATAGGCCTTTGCGAATTTTCTTGAGACCACCTCACTTGGTTCCAAAACCATCCATAAATTTGAAGCTCAACCAAATGAAAGACCCCCATCACACCATGGCTATCCAGAAATGGTAAGGAAAGGTTGAAACCACTATCAAACCTAGAAAAACCCATGCCCATGACAACAATATAACCAAATACATACATGCATGTACCATGCATTCACAAACCAACTAGGAAATCATAGAAGAAACATGTTACCTTCAAGTATTCCTACTGAAGCTGATTGATCCAACTTTTCCTTGCTTATCCCTTGCTTTCCTTTACTTCCTTTGCCTTCCTTTTTCCAATGTAAGAATGTTCCAAAAATTCTATAAGTGTATAATAGTATGAGAGAATAGAGAAAGCTCCAAGCTAAAACTGAAAAAAAAGTTGTGAATTGATCCTCATAATCTTTTTTATCATTGAGGCCTCAAAATTTATTCACCAATACCTTGAGGAATTTTCCAATATCCACCCTTAGGCTTTACCACAATCTCTCCAAAACCAATCAAGGGATTCCTAGGCCCTTGGAAATTTTCTTGAGACCACCTCACCTGGTTCAAAAACCATTTGACAATCTAAAGCTCAACCAAATGAAATACCCCCATCACACCATGGCTATCTATAAATGACAAGGCAAGGCTGGAACCACTATCACACTTGGAAAAACCCATGCCCATGACAACAAGAGAACCAAATACATACATGCATGTACCATGCATTCACAAACCAGCTAGGAAATCACATAAGCAACATGTTACCTGCAAGTATTCTTGTTGAATATGATTGATACAACTTTTCCTTGCTTGTCCCTTTCTTTCCTTTACTTCCTTTGCCTTCCTTTTTCTAATGAAAGAGTGTTCCAAGAATTCTCTACGTGTGTAATAGTATGAGAGAATAGAGAGAGCTCCAAGCTAAAACTGAAAAAAAAAGAAGTTGTGAATTGATCCTCATAAACTTTTTTATCATTGAGGCCTCTATTTTCATTTCCTCTATTTTCCTTCAATTTCCTTCTCATGCAAACCTATGACATTTCATCCCCCTTTCTCCTATTTTCCTTTATTTTCATAATTAAAATTCTAATTAATGCCTCCTTTCCTTTTCAAAGCCTTTTCCAATTTCCTTAGCCATAATAAACCAAAATGAACACCCAATAAGATGTTTTAACCAACATTCATCTTAGAATACGTGTCCCATGACCTTGGTCTTATTTTTTCATTTATTACATGAACCATTCCAATCCTCTCAAGGATCTCAACAGACTTGCAATGCCGAGGTACCAACTTAGCACATGATCCAATCCTCAAGGAGATCTTCTTGGGCTTGATGTGCAAGTACTCATGCTCCCCAACCTGAAACCCCTTAAGTGTCCTATGATGATCTGAATAACTTCTTTGTTTATCGTGTGAGGATTTTAGATTTTTATTTATAACTTTCATTTCCTGTTCCATTTTTTCCAACATGTCTAGTCCTATCAATACCTTGTTCACTAGATCACTCTAGCTGATGGCAGTATTACAAATCCACCCATAAAGTTCGTCAAATAGACTCATCCTCAGTGACTCCAAATACCCATTTTTGTAAGCAAACTCAACCAGCAGAGGATACTCCTCTCACTTCCTCTACTAGTGCATAACATACATACTCAACACGTCCTCCAAATTTTGTTGACCCTCTCTGTCTCTCCATCTGTCTGCGGATCATAATTTGTATTGAAGGTCAAATTTGCACCTAAACCTCCAAATAACTCCTTCCAAAACTTTGAAGTAAAATTGGAATCTATTTCAGATATAATCTTCTTAGGAATACCATGAAACCTCACTATCTCCCCAACGAATACATGTGCTACCTCACTAGCTAAATAAGTAGACTTAACTGGAATAAAATGAGCTACCTTAGTCATCTTGTCAACCACAACCATGATACAATCATGTTGTCTAGATGTCCTAAGAAAAATTGTAAATAAATCCATGGAAATGACCTCCCATTTCCACTCTGGAATCAGAATCGGTTGTAATAAACCACATGGATTCTTTCACTATGCCTTTACCTGTTGACAATCCAAATACTTGGTGATGAACACAGCTACCTATTTCTTTAGATTCAACCAATATTAGAAATTCTTCACAATTGTCAATGTCTTGTAATATCCTGGATGACTTGAATATGACTTAGCATGAAATTCCGTCAAGATAAACTTCTTGAGCTCACTCTTGTATGACACGCAAATCCTGTCCCTAAATCTCACCAAACCATCTGTTGTGAGATGATAATCCACATGCTTACCACCTGTACCCTACTGATGTAACATGTGCCTAAGCTCCCTCTCACATGCGAGTTTTTTGCATCTAGTCAATAGGGCTTCAAACGGGATCAATTCACATCCTTCAACATATTGTCATCATCCCTACACAAAGCCCTAAGCATGAATCTACTAATTCCCTAAGTTTCTTCTCTTGACTGCTGAATTTCCAAGCTTTTAAGGCCGAGTGCACCATGGCCCTTTAGGGACCAATGTTGACTACCAAGTTGACATTCGTTGCACCTATGCTGATCACCAACATGTTGCTTAGTCTTGGGGGTGCACTGATTCTAGAAATCTGGGAAAAATAAAAAGAATCACAAAGCTTCCTCTTCTAGAAGCTTCTTGAGGTTGTTTCAACCATTTACATTGGATAAACATTTGAATCCTATCTAATTCCACCTTGGAGAAATCACCATCTTATCCCTTGAGCTCATCCTCCCATCACTTTTGGATCTCAAGCTTAGATTGGTAAATGGATAAGATTTCATGAACTGCCTCCCTCATCTATATATTTACAACCATCCATGGGCAAGGGGTTGGCTTTTGGAGATTGATTCTACCCTCATGTTGTTGCTTTGAGAGTCATTATTCCATGCATTAGGGTGACATAGAGGCATACTTTGTGGCAAGGAAATGACAATTCATCTTGGGGAGCTCTTCTACAAGATAAACTCCTATTTTTGGTTGTAACTCTCTCCATTTCTATTAATACAAAGAGTAGATTATTTTCCTATATATGATGTTATGATTTCATGTATTTCAATACCCTGTTGAAATATTGAATGAAGTGATTATATTATGCTACATAGATGTTGTAGATATTTGTCTTGTCTTGTCTGATTGTGCAGGTTCTAATTATAGCTATCGAAGCTAGGATTAGAGCATACAGGCTGAGCAAGGAGTGAAGCTTGTGATGAATTCCAGGTAGGCTTCATCCCATCATTCAATTACTTTTAGAAAGAAATTGTGCCCTTTGCTTTATGTTGTTATAGGCCAGTCCACTAGGCCCAGTGAATATACTTTTGTCTGCAGCCATAGATTTCATATAACAAATTGGTGACCACACTAGAGAATGATTCAATCCCTTGGTGGTTTTTTCTTGTCCTTAGTGTCTATCTTTCCACTTGTTTTGATCTTTATAGTTTCACTCAGTCCCTATTAGACATAGGAAGACTCGTCATTGAGATTCCATTAATTTTTTTGTGCCATAACTTGAAATTCCTTGATCACCGCACCCTCTGGTCTGGAGACAGTGCATTGTAGTGCACCTAAGTCTTCCTTGCACTTGCATTGCAGTGCACCCCAGCCTTCTTCGTGCCTGCATTGCAGAGCACTAGTGTCCCTTAAGCACCTACGTTGATCCATATTTCATGCCAAAATTTTTGTTGTTTTGGTTTGCTTTCTGTCCATCCTTCTTCCAGTGGATCTTCCTCATGTACCTCAATGTCTTAGTCTCTCTCACGAGCCTCCATATGGTTTTCTTGCAGTTTTTATTTCCTTTGATGATAATTTGTTTAGATTTTCTTGTGTTCTTGTCATTAGGTCATTAGAAAACTGATTTGTTTAGTCATTGAGTGCTTGAAATAATTGATGTTACAATCGTCATTTTGAAAAGTTATTTTTATCCATGATTAAATGTGCATATTAGTTTTCTCTCATTTTGAAAATTAAGAGGAAATTGAAAAGAAAAATCTCTTTGCATTGGAATCTAGGGTTTTGTTTGTAAATTTGAATTGGAATAGTTGCATTTTAGGGAATTGCACTTAGTTATTATTTGTTGAGTATTATTTGTCTCTTCCCTCCTTTAGGTAGATTCCCATTGAAAGTGAAAGATTGAATCCATTTCTTCATGCTAGATTGCATTTTAGGATATTTAGGTGAAATTCGCAGTGAGCCATGAAATTGAAACTTAATCAAAGATAAATTTTAAAATATTTTGAATCAATCTAAGGAGCATTCATCACATTAAAACAAACATTTAGAGGTATAGGCTAGAGTCATGTTCTGACATTGTTAAATGTAGGAGTTGTGCTTGTTTGCCAGCATTGTATCCTAGGGATGATATCATGTTCCATGTGCGTAAGTGTATTAGTGTAGGTTTTAAATCTATACAGAAATTACCTGCAAATGAATTCTTAAAAACAGAAAATAAACAATGGTGAGAGCATAAGATATAAAACAAATATATATAGAGATTTTCCCCTGGATCACAAAACCATGAATATCAAATTAATTTTTCATTATTTTCCTTTCAATGTTACAATACATATATATTCATGCCGAAGCATCCATAAACCCTAATTAATAACCCTGGATTAGAATGCAACCATAGTTCCCTTGACC
>APFE031122612.1:145651-185294 GCA_000404065.3 Pinus taeda
TAGGGCAAAGAAGTAGAAGAATTGGATTATCATATTAAGGACCAACTCTTATATCATTTGGGAAAGTTATGCATTCCACAAACTGAAAGAGTTAACATAATCCAAGAAGCACATACTTCTCTAATATCATGTCATTTTGGTGTAAGTAAAATAGTTGCACAGTTGCAAAGGTTCTATTATTGGCCAAGAATGCATGAAACAGTTTCTAGATATATTAAAGGGTGTACTATGTGTGCTAAAAGAAAGCCCAGTAATAGAAAATTAGTCTTGTACACTCCACTTCCAGTTCCTTGTCATCCTTGGGAAAGTGTTTCCATGGACTTTGTTGGGGGATTACCAAAGTCTAGAAAAGGTCATGATTATTTATATGTTATTATGGACAAGTTCAACAAAATGTGTATTTTAATACCTTGTAACAAGCAGATTACAGTTGAACAAATAACGAAGTTGTTCTTCCAACATGTATGGGTTCATTTCGGGTTACCCACTTCCATTGTATCTGATCGAGATTCCTGATTTGTTGGGAAATTTTGGTCAATTCTATGGGAATTGATGGACACCAGATTGAAGAAGAGCACAACATTTCATCCACAAATAGATGGTCAAACAGAGGTGGTCAACAAGACAGTGATCAAGTTGCTCAAAGGCTATTGTAACAAGCATCCCAAGCTTTGGGATGAACATTTGTGTTATGTGCAACATGCTTACAACCATGCCAAGCACTCTTCTACTCAGAGATCTCCTTTTGAGACTTGTTTTAGTTTTACACTAAAGTCTCCCTTGGATTTTGTCTTAGTAAAGACATAGTAGTTGATGGACATAGTGATGTGGACAAAGAAATCAAGTTCATTGAACAGATCCAAGAAAAATTCACCAGGCAATGCAGGAACGGTTGGAAAGAAGCCAGACCAGCTATAAAGCAAGGCATTACAAGCATCAAATTGAACATAGCTTCCAAGTTGGTGATCAAGTCCAGATGTACATCAACAAAGACAAAATGCAAGGTGAAGGTAAGAAGCTGAAGCCAATAAGGTATGGGCCTTTCAAGATACTTGAGAAAATTGGTGAAAAGGCTTTTCGCCTTGATTTTCCAGCTTACATGCACATCTATTCAGTAGTTAATGCAGAAAACTTGAGACTGTTTGAACCTTCATTGATTGAAGATCCTAAAGAGCAAAGTTAGTTGCCTTCTATTGATGATCTGTCGCCTTGAATATCTCAATGAGTTGCAGGAAGACATAGTTCTGGACAAGAAGGTGAGAACTACGTGTAGAGGGGATGTTGAGTACCTAAGAATTGGAATCAAAGGTTCAAAACCAAGCAGTGCACGATGGATAGAAATTGGACAAGTGAGGAAGTTGTATCCTCACTTGATCGATGCTTGAAAACCAACTTTTGGTGGTACAAAAGCTTTCCAGTGGGAAGGCGTGATCCAAAATGGATCCTTAAAACCCTCTAAGTCTTCAGAAATAAAAAAATATCGCAAAGGATGAACTTTTAAAAATGGCGGATTACACTATCGGACCTGAAAAACATGAAGAAACAGTGAAAAACAGAGCTATCAGAGGCTTGAACGATGATGCACAGGAGCCGTCAGATGTGGCTGATCAACGAAGCAGATCCGATTGGCATATCGCAATTGGAGATGGAAAGCGGAGGCTATCATATGAAAGTTGTGACATCGATCAACGCGAGTCAACAAGGACTGTCGATCAAGTGCGTAGATCGACGGCCCAGGTTAACTCGCAATATTGCATCGGAAAAATACAAGGGAGCGCTTACCAAAGGCCCGGGGACTATGCGATATCGCAATATCGCATTGGAGAGATACAAAGGAGTGGGGCCGATACAAATGTGCCCAATGCGATGAACCCGAACCTGAAAGGGTTTATAAATGCAACTGTATATTATTTGAAGTCCACCATAAAGCCATGCATTGGGATTTTCAGTGTTTTAATGTATTTTGCAAATACAAAGAAAACCATAGCACATGGGCACTTGTGACTTGTGATAGCGATCAAAGGCAACCCGACAGGAGTCTAGGGTGGATTGAATGATTTTTGAAGTCCGATAGAAAGAGTTTTTGCAGGCTTTTCAAAATTTTTAGTGTATTTCTCCGTGTAAATAGAGAATGGCCATTTTGGGGATTTCAAAGGCACCGATGGTCCCTTCCATTATAGAACAAGTGGCCATTATCCCTGAAGACGTTTAGTAATGATTTCTTAACACTCTGAGGGGATTTGAGCAGACAAAGGCCAAGAGCCAGAGAGCCCAAAAGAGGAAATGAACAGACAACGCCTATTCGCTTAAAAGCCACAGAATGACAGAGACAGAGGTAAGCAGTGCTAAGACAGAGAGAAACAGAGACAAAGCGAGAGGGAAAGTTTGTGTACTCAGAGAGACTTGAGGGATTCAAGTAAACTCCTGTTGTTTTGTATCTGTTGTGTTGAGACTTAAATTGAGCTCACTTTTGTAAAAATATGTTCTTGAAGACATAATAGAGAGGTCACTACTGAAGGCTGGACCAGGAGACGTAGCCCAGGAGTTTTGGGTGAACTCCTTGATTATTTTGTTGTGTTATGTGTGTATATTTGTTATGTTTTTCTAACTACTTCATTGTCTATATTATTCGCAATATTTTCGATCTATTGCACTAAGTAATATAGGAAAATCCTACACATGAGTCTATAATACCTTAATATTAATCTAAGATATCATTTTCAGATCATGAGATGAGGAAACTTCTGCTGAACTTGGTCCCTGGCGAGCCACTTGCCCTGGTGAAGGAGTTGGCCTACTTTGTCAACTCGATATAGTTGGATCCTTTGCTTTCAGGTGTTCTTGATCTATGTGTCCATGATTCGATTAGTTATGATTTGTTCCACGCAGTCTGGGTTTAACTCTATTGGCGTGAGATGTTCTGCAATGTGGGATGTGTCCAACAATGGTGGAAAGTAGGGCCGAAGGCAGTCCACATTGAACAGTGGGTGCAAACCAAGGAATGGTGGAATACTGAGCTCAAAGGCATTGCTCCCTACTACCTTGGTGATGGTGTATGTCCCATATCAGAGTGGGTGAAGCTTGCGGTGAGGCCCAACGAGGCGCTCCTTCTACAAATGTAGTCAAACTTTGTTGCCTACATGGAACTTGTGTGGCACCGAATGTTGATCATGTTGCCGCTTGTACTTAACATTGGCTCTGTCCAAGATGTCATGGACCTATTGGCAGATGTAATGAATGTGCTCAATGAATCTGCTTGCCTTGTTGGCTTTTAGACTGGACATGAGCCAAATCTATCTGAGTTGTTGCAAATGGTATGACCACATCAATGGGACATAGTGGTTTGAATCCCAAGCCCACCTGAAAAGGGTTGTGGCTAGTCACACTGTGGAGAGCCCAGTTATAGCTGTGATGGACATAGGGGAGGTTCTCATCCCATGTGTGTGGATGCTTGGAGTTATACATGCACATAATGTGTATGATCATCTTGTTGATGACCTATGTTTGGCCAACAATTTGGGGATCGAAAGTTGTGGACTTCGTGAGCTTGGTGTCCAGCATCGACCAGAGATTGGACCAAAATGTACTGAGGAACTTGTTGTCCCAATATGGGATGATAGACTGTGGGATCCCAAAGTGTACCCACACTTGTACAAAGAAGATTTTAGCAATGGCTTCTGCTATGATATTCTTCTTGTAGGCTGCCATAATGGACATCTTTGAGAATCTATTGATGACCACAAAAACACAGTCATTTCCATGCTTAGTAGAAGGAAGGCCTGACATGTAATCCATGGAGATGGATTCCCAAGGTTAACTAGGGGTAGGAAACGGAGTATAGAGGCCTTGCTTCTTGATGGTCAGTTTGGAAATGGCGCAGACAATGCAGGATTTGATGTACTTCATGACATCCTGTTGAAGATTCGACCAATAGAAATACTTATGCAGTATTGCCATTGTTTTCTCGACCTCAAAATGTCCAATGACCCGACTGGCACGCTCGCTTGAAGGAACAAAAATGTGTCCTAGGTGGCATAATAGTGCATCCTAGAGGTGAAAATCTTGCATTTGTTGACCCTCCAAGAGCATCTGGTATGTGTGGCAAAATCTCGGGTCGCTTTTGTAGAGAAGTGGCTAATCAGAAGTCTCGTGCCCACAAGAGTTAAGCACGGTGATTAACGCCATGATCAAGGTTCAACTGAGGTAGTCTGCAACATTATTGGTGCTTCCCTTCTTGTACTTCATATTCAAATGGAATTTTTGCAGGTATGTGGACCACTTCTGATGGCGATCATTTTGCAACTTCCCTTGCGTCTGTATGAACTCAAGGGGTCGGTGGTTTGTGTGGATAACTATTTCCTTCCCCAAAATTTAATGCTTCCTTTGTCAGAAGGCTTGCAAAATGGAATACATCTCCTTGTTATAAGTGGGATACTTCCAGATTTTGTTTGAAAGTGTCTCACTGTTATATGCCACTGGATGCCCATGTTGAGTAGGGACTGCCCCTATAGCATAGTCAGAGGCATCTATCTAGATCTCAAATGGTTGTTGCAAGTCTAGTAATGTGAGCACTGGTGCAGAGAGGAGGCGATGTTTCAACTCTGTGAATGCCTTCTATTGAGATTTAGACCAAAATAATTTTTCTTTTGCTCCTCCCTTAGTTACTTCACTGAAGGGCCAAGTGATATGAGATAACCCCAATATGAATCTGCAATAAAAATTGACAAGACCCAGAAAGCAGTGGAGCTCTGTCAGAGTGGTTGGAGTTGGCCAATCCAAGATGACTTGGATCTTGGCTAGATCCACATGCACCCACCGTTCATCAATAATGTATCCCAGGTACTGAACTTGGGTCATGCCAAAAGTTCATTTCTCCAAATTGGCACATAGCTTGTGTTGCCGCAGTGTTTGGAGAACTTGTCAGATGTGTTGGAGGTGCTCTTCCTAACTCTGGTTGAAGATCATGATGTCATTCAAGTATACCACTACAAATGAGTTCGTGAATGGCTGCAAGATGTCATCCATTAGCCTCATTAACGTTGTAGGATAATTTGTCAACCCAAAAGGCAAAATCAACGACTCGAAAAGGCCCTCCTTGGCTTTGAAGGTAGTTTTCCACATATCAGAGGGTATGATTGGTACCTGGTAATATTCAGACTTCAATTCGACCTTGCTAAAATATTCCCCCCTTTGAGTTGGTCTAGAAGGTCATCAATCCGTGCGATCGGGTACCTATTCTAGATAATGATCTTGCTAAGTGCTCGATAGTTAATACAGATTCTCCAAGTCCCATATTTCTTCTGTACCAGCACGATCGGGCTCCCACAAGGTGATGAACTTAGTTAGATGTGACCTTTCTGCAACAACTCATGAATGTACCTCTTGATTTTGTTGTTCTTTAGAAGAGAGAGCCGATAGATGGGTCCATTGGGCAACGATGCACCTGGGGTCAAATCGATGGAGTGCTTGGCCTGACAGTGCAGAGGCACCTTTATGGGGGTGATGAAGATGTCCTCATACTCCTCCATGACCTTGTCCATCTATTGTTGTCGTGCGGAGGGGCCCTGTCTAGAGGTCGTGGCCACCATCTTCTTCTTTCCATGAGGGCGTGGAAAACATATTTCCTAGTTTTGGAAATGAGCTTACTGAATTGTTTTGTAGTAACCAAAGAGATGGAGTGTTAGACAGTATTTTGTCACACCTCCCGCACTTCCCTGTGACATACCCCAAAGTTCCCAAAACTTGGCAATCATGCAATGTACTCATCCTGATATGTAGCTCAGTTCCTCCCTAAAACACTGATTGAAAAATGCCTTGATCTTCCCTTGAAGAAAAGGGCTCTAAAACCCTAATTTGAGGATCATCGCTCCCCTGACATTGGCAACCCATGTTGGTCACTAGCTTGGATACCTGTGATGATCTTTCAAAGGAAAATTTTCCCAATGACGACAAGAAGCTCTGTGATCTAGAGGCTTCCATAACAATCAGATGTAGGTTGTTCGATGTGGATGAGGTCGAGTTATCTCAAATTGGCCCTTTCTTATCCCTATCAACTACCTCCTTGAGATGAGGGCCTTCTCCTATCTTTGGAGAGATCCTAAATCCCTTTCCCTGCCTATATATTCATCTTTTCCCATTCCAAAATGGTTGGTCTTTGGCTATTTTCACCCTTATGCTGAGATAGTGCCTACATGTTATTCATTTGGCTTGGAGAAGGAGTGCTTGGATAGCTTGAGCTTGGACTTGGAAATTCACTCAAGGAGCGATTATTGAAATCAAGGCTTCGTTGTATTCTTCCTCCTTTATTCTATTAATATACAACTGCTGGTTCACTTTCCATAAATGTGTGTGTTAATGCGTCATTTATCTTAATGCTCCTTGATCTGTTAAGTGGATTACTTTAGATTATGCTATTTGTATTCGTATGCTTTGTTGTGCCTTCAATCTCTTATGTAGGCATTCAAACGTTGTGAGCAGTAGGACTGAGCCCAAGGTGCAAGTGATTTGAGGTCTTCAATAAAGGAGGACGTTATAGCATCAGAACAAGGTAGGCCATCTTTCTATTCTCTCATTTCGATTTTAATTTAGGAAAGTGTCTTGTAGATTGTCATGTAGGTTGGTAGTCCCACTCATTGGGCTAGAGGGATCGTCTCTATCTGTAGAGAGGATTTGCATAGACAACGAAATGGCGACTCCACTGGGGAAGCTATAACCCTTTCCATCCATTCATTCGATTAGATTCTCTGATGAGTTTGACAAACCGTCTATCTCTTGGCTTGCTTTTGCTTCACTTTAACTATTTGCATTCACTGGTTATTGCTTGAGGACATTCAATTTGTTCAGGTATTGAAGATTTTTTATTTTTCCCTATTTTTCTCGCCCATCGTGTGTTCTTCTTCAATAGTCGCGTTGTTATCGCTTCTTTTTTAATTACAGCTGCACTAATTACCCTTGCATTGCCCTTTTTCCTATAACAGACACGCTAATCCTAGAGGATAGAAGAAAAATTAGAGTTTCTTCTTGTTTTCAGTGTTTTTGGCCTCTGTCAATGATTTTCTAGTGTGTATCTAGCATATTTATCTTGGTTGTTATGTTTGTATGACTACAATTGTTTCTTGACTTTGTTAATGTGTGTTTGAGGCTTTATTGCTTTCTAGGGTTTCTAGGGCTTTTAGGTCACCCTCCACTCATTGTTTGGTATACTCTCTTGATATTAATTGCTTCCATTCAAGACTCTTCCTACAACCAAGACATATTTTTCAAGTGCTTTTGGTTCATTGATGTGAAGTTGTTTTCATTAGCGTCGAGTCATATTGAAGATTTGAAGATTTATTTAGTTCCATTGTCAAGCATAGATTACAAATTGTTTGCTTTGGGTGGACTGAAAGAGAGTACTTGTTTTCATTCTTATGTTTAGAAAGAAAAAGTCAACGATCTCTTTATTTAAGTATTTTTGAGACATTTTTTGCATTCGAACCCATAAAGTGAAAGAAATTTTCATTTTCATTGAGTTAGATTTCATTTTCCCTTTGTTCATTGCATTAGTTTGCATTTTTGAATCAAAGTGAAAGAAAATCATTAGTGCATCTTAGTGAAAGGAAAGTGATTTTCATTTCTTATAGGATTGCATCTTGGCATTGCATTTGTTAGTGAAATGAAAGATTAGATTTCATTTTTTACATTTTGCATTGGAAAGAATTGTGTTTTGATGCATTTTTCTTGTTTGATGCTTTATTTGGTTGTATCTCTTCCTTCATTAGTTTAGCCTTCATTGAATGAAAATATTTCATTTTTATCATTTAGTTGCATGATAGGAATACAAGTGACATCGTTGATCCATCAAAATGAAACTTAATCCAAGATAAACTTAAAATTTACCTCAATTAACCTAAGGGGAGTTTGTCACCTAACAAAAATATCGAGAGGTCTAGGCTAGAGACGTGTTCTGGCATCTTTAAGCATAGTAGCCGTCGTTAATTGCCTATAGTGTATCCTGGGGGTGAAATCCCATCCTAGTATAGAAGTATATAGAAGGTTCTCCATTACTTTTGGGTATATAGGAGGCACTTCAGTATGATAAGTATATAGGGACACTCTCATCGAACGGCTATGCATTAGACAACACTAACACGGGCTTATGCTCCCTGTACCGTTGAGTATATATTGGGATACACCATTCGGTTGTTATTATTTAGCCACAAGTAATCGAGTCAGCTACCTTGTAAACATGACACATCAAACACATCATTTGGGGTGATCGGTCGTCGTATGTCAAGTCCTTGGTTTTGGCTAAGGTGTATATAACGGTTCACAGTTACTTGGTAAACCCTGTTACCTAGTATTACCCTTTTTGATTTATTTTTTGTTTCGTATCATAAAATTAACTGCCAAGGATAACATGTCAAACCAATTCAATTGCTTCTTGGCCCCATATTGAGTAATTCCTTGTAAATTTTAATTTTAATCAACCCTCAACAAATCATCTCTTCTTCTTTTAATATTTGGAGAAAGTCACCGTGGATGAGCCATTGAATTCACCCCACAGTTCCCCTTCATTGTCTGATATTGAAGGGTCATCACCAGGAGTTCATCTAGAACTTCCACAGTCACTTGAATCTCAAGGCTTTGAACTTGGGATTATCCTAAGCATCCAACCCATTGCTTCTCATCCACCACCTCTAGATTCTTTGTCACCTCAGGAGTTTGATCCAAAAACCCTTGAGAGTCCACATAGATTTGTCTTATACCCTCTGAATCTATTATTTGATCCTTTTGTGATTTCTCCTCAACATCCTTATAGTCCATACGATCGACCTGGTGTTCCTTTGGAGTTATCTCCTCGTACATCATGGATTCCTCTTTGCTAGCTGTTTCCACCCATCGATTCAGAAGGTGAGATTCCAACCTCTCCTCGAGGTCCTCTGGAAGTCTGTTCTACTCACACTCCTCATGCTGATGAAGAACTCGAATATGACTTTACTCCAGAGGGCTTTCCTTATACGGGAAGAGTTTCGTCTCAAAACATTCCTGAAAATAGTGAGCCTATGCTTCCACATGGTTATATAACCTTGGATCAATTAGTTTCAGGAACTCCCAGTGCTTCCTCTTTGTACCAAAATCCTATTTGGTTGTCAAATGCTATGCCTACTTCCGACCCGTTTATTGCTAATGTGACCTCTCAAATACCTGTACAAACTGTCGTTACTTTAGTTCCCATTCAACTAATGATTCTGTCACAACCTTTACCGTCATTTCAACCTTATATTTTGTAGAACCGACTATTTCAGCTCATGTGTCTGTAAGTTCCTCAGTTCCTCCATCAAGTGGACAAAATGTACCACTGCCTTATTCACAACCTAGAGGGAAGATCCAAACATTCCTCTTGTGTCAGGGGGAACCTATGTGAGTGGATCACAACCTCACATGGTTAGAGTCAGTCAACCTAATCCTAGTGGAATTCCTTATCTCGTTGGCTCATATGGGGCAGGTAATATCCAGTATCAACATCCTTACATGGCCCAGATACCACTCCAATAGTCTTATGTTCCATATGGTTCAAAGGTACGGAAACATCCACCCTATATTCCTTAACCAGGTCCTCATGTGCAACCTGATAAATATGTTATTCCCCTGTGGATATGGTCAAATCCCATTTGGAACTTACCAATACCCACAAGGAATCCCTCAAGGAACTGTCCAACAACCGTTACAGCAACAGGGGCAATCTTTGCAGCAGTATCAACAACCTTTGCAACATCAAACGCAGTTTGTTGAACAAGCCAACCATTAGGGGAATTTTGATGTCTAAAATGGGCCTCCTAAAGGAAATTGTAAAATAATAATGGAAATAATAAAATAAAATTAGATTACAGCTTCAAATTTTAGAGGGATGAAAGGGAAAACTATATTTTCAATTCGTATTTTCAAATTATCTCCCTATGGGTTTACTCAAATTTCGAGCAACAACACTCGTTGGATGTAGAATTTGATTCCTCATCCAAGAAGTACCCATGTTGCATACTTTCGATGGACCCTTCTACACTAAAAATGAGAAATACATGAAAAACATGATTGTAGTCACGTTTTTCATGTATTTCTCATTTTTCGTGTAGTAGGGTCCATCAAAAGTATGAAACATGGGTAGTCCTTCGATGAGGAATTAAATTTTGAATACAACAATTAATCTTGCTCGAAATATGAGTAAAACCTTAGGGAGATAATTTTAAAATACGAGTTGAAAAAGTAGTTTTATTATTTTATTATTTTTTAATATTTTTACTTTTCTACTCCAAAAATGGTGAATCATCCCCCATGGTTGACATTGTCATCTTGAATCCTATTGGCTCTTATAATTTTATTTTTTTTTACATTTTTTCTTAGGAGGCCCATTTTAGACTTCAAAATTCCCCTAATGCAACCCTTGTATCTGCAAGGCCAACCCTTGCAACAACAAGCTCAACCGATATATCAACAAGGTCAAACCTTGCAGAGACAAGGTAAACCCCTGTTGTAGTAGGGCCAATCACTTTATATCGAGGGTCAGAAGGTGTAGCAACCTTACAATCTATATGCCACACATAATGGTTATCCTCCTTATGGTTATCAATAGCCCATGGTAGGTCAATATCAACCCTACCTTGGACAAAAACCACCTTATGATCAAGGTACCCCTCAGTGGGGGAAAAATCAAATCCCATATGGTCAAAATCCTCCACTTTAGGGGCATAATACCTACCAACAAGGTTGGAACTAGCAGATTGGGCCTCCGCAAATTCCTTATATGCCTTTTAATTCACAATTTCCATTTTTAGCTACGTTGGAACTGCACGATGTTTCGAGGCTTACTAATGATCCCATTCTTCATTCACCTTAATGGCCTCCAGTTCCTACTAAAATTCTGAGTGATTGCCCCAAGTTTGAAGGAAAACCTGAAGAGGACTCTCAATCCCATGTGATCACATAGCACTTATGGTGTTCTTCCAATTCTTACGTTGACGATTCTATTTGTCTCCACCTCTTTCAATGAACCTTGACAGGTGTTATCGCAAAGTGGTATGTCAAGTTGCCTCGAGATACCTATGCAGACTTTAATTCTTTGGATATGGCCTTCCTCACTCACTTTCTAGTTTTTGGTTTAGTATGAAACTGGTACTCATTTTCTCACCTCTCTGAAGAAAGATACCACGACCCATATTTCCGATCACATCCATGAATGGAGACATTGGTGTCGCCTCATCAAATTTGAAATTCCCGATGAGTTGTTTACTGAATGGTTCACCAAATCATTCGTAAAAAAAATTGCTAAGGATAGAGCAATGGGTGGATGTGTTACCAAGGACCAAGCTATTTCTCCTACCTAATATTTGGACTTGGTCTATTCCTAGTCTGGCATGCTATATGAAACGTTTCCTGATGCTCCAAGGCCATCTTCAGATCCAGCATCTTCAAAGCCTCCTGATGTACCACTTGTTTATGGTATAATTGGATCAGTGTGTCAAACTTCCACCAAAAATTCTTTGAAGCAAATATCTGTTTTAGATACTAGTTCTAGTCATCCTTCGAAAAATTCATTGAATCCTGGTAAAACCTCTGAGGTCAATGCCGTCTAGTCTACCACAACAGATAAAAAATCGAAAGGTAAGAAGAAGGGTAAAGGCAAAGCAAAATCTGATACCCTGAAACAGGATACTCACAAGTCATCTTTTGATGATGCCTCCAAATGAAATCCAAAATATCCTTGCCTCATTTGTGAGGAAGACCATTATACCAAGGATTGTCCCCAACGTGCCAAAGTTAGTCATTTATTAAAAGGGACTCCAACTGTTTTGAAAGAGCCATGTCCATCTCAGCAGACTCAGTTGGTATACCAACCACAATCCTCTACCTCATTTGGTTCTCAAGTTTACATGATGATGGGTTCATTGCCTATCTCTGTCATTACTTGATCAAAATATTATCAAACCCCTCAAAAGAAGATGATGGAGAAAGAAGCCAATGATGTACCTTATACTTCTACTCCACCTAGTTATGGTCTTCTCAATATTGAGAAACCTAATAATGAAACCATTCTCCAACCACCTCCCAAAGGTGTGCTTCAGAAATCATCCTATAATCCGAATGCCAGAGCTGCTCAACATTACATTGTTGTTGAATATTTAGCTCAAGCACCTTCGTCAATGTTTTCTTTGGAAGTTCTCCAAACATGCCCATCACAGTGGAAATCATTATTGTCTTCTATAGGAGGCATTGATACTGCTGATTTTAGTTTGATTACATTTGATATCGAAAACCATGTTCCTCGTCTTCCTCATCAGATTGCCTTTTTTATTGAAGTTATTATAAAAGTAAATACAATCCATCGAACTGTCATTGATGAACGTGCTTCCACGTGCATCATGTATATTTCATGTTGGAAAGATATTGGATCTCCACTCCTTAACCAGTCCCCGAACACACTGGAGGCCTTTGATGGCAGAGGCTCTTGTCCTTTTTGTATTCTCACAAGTTTTCCCATCACTTTGGATGGGAACATTATCGAGCTAGAAGTGGAAGTTATAGACACGAATCTGAATTACAACCTTCTACCTGGGTGAAGTTGGACCCATGCTATGTTTTTTGTGGTTTCCTCTTTTTTCTGGGTGCTCCGTTTTCCTCATGAAGGAAAATTTGTCGTCTTTGACCAATTGTATTTTTGGTGCGTCGAACGACAATTACCCATATGTGGGAAATACTGATATTCCATATGAGATCATGGGGGCAGGTCTTTTCAAAGACTCTGATTTAATGGGAAATTTGTCTCTCCCACCTCCACATGTCGCCTCGATCAATATGATCTCTATTTCTACAGATCCATGGATTATTCATTTTCTATATAAGATTGATTCGTTTGATGACGCTAATCCCTTTGGAACAAAGTTATCATGAAATTGTCTCGGCTTCAACGGTTTCTTCAGAAAGTCATGTTATTCTCAGTATGAACTTGGATACCTATTCACAATTTCCTTGGCTTGGTTATTGGGATTCCTCGAATCCTTTGAATAAGATATTCCCCATCGACGAGAGCATTATTGAGGTTATGTATCTTGATGAAACTCCTTGGAACGATATTCATCATCGTTCCTCGTTTCATCCAAGCTTAAGTGAGATTCCTTCGTGTATTGAAGCTTTCGTTTCTCATAACCCGACGCATCCCCTTCAAACACCTATTTTGGTGCACGAGGCCTTGTTTAAAGGTAATATGGGAAATATTACTGCAACCACACCACTCGAAATTTCAATTAAATCTGGAATTGTTGAGAACATTCACATTGGGGTTTCCTATTCTCTTGATGAGATCAGGGTTTACACCAACCTTTTCAAAGAATTTTGCGATGTCTTCACTTGGTCATATGAGGAAATTCCTGGTATTGATCTAGCTATTGTGGTGCATGAAATACCCACGTATCCTGATGTGAAGCCCCGTTGCCAACGGCTCTGTCCCATGCATCCTAGGAAGGTTGCTACTATTAAGGTAGAAGTTGAAAAACTTTAAAAAACTAGTTTTTATTACCCTATCCCAGTGATAGATTGGGTTTCTAACATTGTACCTATTACTAAAAAGTAGGGCACGATTTGAGTTTGTGTTGATTACCACGACATCAATCGTGCATGCTTGAAAGATAACTATCCCACTCCGTTTATTGATCCAACCATCGATAAGTGTGCCCGGAGTCAGATTTTCTCTTTTATGGATGTTTTTTTCTGGTTATAACGAGATCAATATATTACCTACTGATCAACACAAGATGACCTTCATTTGTCAATTGGGGACTTTTGCTTATAAGAAACTCCCTTTCGGTCTAAAAAACACTGGTGCTACCTTTCTAAGAGAATTGTCATATGCTTTTCATGATATTAGACACATTGTTCAACCTTATCTAGACGACTTACCAACTCATTCTGCTAAGCGTCGTGACCATCCAGACCACCTTCGAGCCATCTTTCTGCATTTTCAACACTATAATATTCATCTTAATCCACATAAGTGTGTCTTCTGCATAGAATCTGGTCGGCTTTTAGGTTTTGTTGTGTCACAAGAAGGTATCTGAATAGATCCTTTGAAAGTTGAGGACATGGTAAATCTACCCCCTCCTAAGTCACTGCATCAATTGCAAAGTTTGCAAGGAAAGGCTAATTTTCTTCGTTGCTTTGTCCCTAACTATGCTAAACTCACCAAGGGATTTACTCGCTTGCTCAAGAAGGTGATCCCATTCATTTGGGATAAAATTTCCCAACAATCATTCTATGCCCTAAAGAACACGCTCATCAGTGCTCCTTTATTGCATCCCCCCAACTATTGTCGTGATTATTTCCTCTACTTGGCTGCAGCTGACAGTACCATTACTATGGTACTGGTCTAGGATGATGATGATGGTAATGAACACATGGTTTATTATTTAAGTTAAAATATCATTGACACTAAAATTTGATATGGTCATGTCGAGAAACTTGCCTTGGCAACAGTACATGTTGTTCAACAATTTCGTCATTACATTCATCTACGGAAGACCATGGTGATTTTTGACTGCAACCCGATGACTTATATTTTGACTCGTCAATTGCTTGGGGTAAAATACTCTAAATGGATTTTTATCCTACAAGAGTTTGATTTTGAGTTTATTGTTGCCAAATTAAAGAAGTCACTCATTTTTGCCAAATTGATTTGTGCCCTTCCTTTCGAAAACACTTCCACTGATTTTTCTAAGCAGATTCATGATGAGAATTTGTTTCTCATCAACACTCTTGACCCGTGGTATGGAGATATCATTGTTTATCTTTAGACCCAAACTTTCCAATCCAAATTGTCTTGATTTGACCAACGCTGCATCCGATATTAGTCTCAAGCTTATCGGATTATTGGTGATACATTATACTGAGTCGGTGTTGATTTTGTTCTTCGCAGATGTATAACACTCGAAGAGGTTGAACAAGTCTTGAATGATTGCCACTCTAGGGTATATGGTTGTCACATGTCAGGCTGTGCCACTGCTAAGAAGATCCTTCGTGCCGGTTATTTATGGCCTTCCATTTTCAAGGATTTTATTATGGTCGTTCAGAAGTGCCATGAATGTCAGATTTATAACCGCAAACAGCAACCCTCGGCAACACCCTTACACCCAATCGTTACCATTGGCCCATTTTCTAACTGGGACATATATTTTATGACATGTAACCCTCGCTCGACTAGGGGGCATGGATATATCATTATTTTCGTCAACTGCTTCACTAAATGGGTCGAGGCAATGCCCACATATAATGTTGACTGTATCACTACTGCTCAGTTCCTCTTTAACCATTGCATAGCATGTTTTGGCGTCCCTCAAGCTATTTTCACTGATCACGGATCACATTTTCGTCAATACATGACGGCAGAGCTGACTACTCAGTTGGGTCTTCGCCATGATAGCTCAACTCCTTACTATCCATAGGCCAATGGCCAAGTTGAAGCAATTAACAAAGTTTTGATTACTATGCTTCAACGAACCATTGGGAAGCATGAAAAGGATTGGCATCTCATGCTATTTTCGGCTCTTTGGGATTACCTAACTTTGGCTAAGACACCCACTAGTTTCACTCCATTCTATTTGGTTTATAGTTTAGAGGTGACACTCCCGATTGAGTGTAAACTACCTCAGTTGAAATTAGCTATCGAACTACTTCCTGACACCTCACCTGAAGAGAAGCAGTTACTTTATCTCAAGAGGCTTGATGAGACACGTTGTATTGTTGTGATGGTGATCGAAGCAAAGAAAAATGAGTTAAAGCCTATTTTGATCAATCTATTTCTCCACGCATTTGTTCTGAAGGCGACTTGGTCCTCCTGTACGATCAATCCAACGATATGTTGGGAGTTGGGAAGTTCGAACCTATGTGGCATGGGCCATATATTGTAAAACGTATCTTGCAAAAAGGTGTCTATGAGCTAGTTGATTACGAAGGTAATGCATTGTCACAGCTTTGCAACAGGTTGTAGCTGAAAAAGTATTGTGCGTAAGTTTTGTGTAATTACTTTTGTACAGTAGTGTGTAAATTCATTGGTGTGTGGTTTTGTTTTTTTTATGTGATTGGTTGCTTTGCATACATGTTTTTCTGCTTACCTTTTGTTCCACTCGGTTTGTAGATGTCGTCAAACCATTATGCTGGTTTTACTGATGGTGCTTGTTATAGCATAGAGAACTTGTCTTCTGCAACTTGGGCACTCTTTGCCCCTGATGGCGAGTTGATCAATTTACAAGGTGTTTTCTTGGGACATACAAGTAATAATATTTCCAAATACAGTGTAGTCATTGAACTGTTATCAGAAGAAATTTCTCTTAAAATTAGGAATTTAGTTGTTAACTTAGATTCACAACTCATTTTGTTACAATTGAATAATCATTACTTCGTAAGAAATCCACAAATTCTGCGTATGTATCTACGTGTTTGATTACTGGAAATACATTTTTATTTTATCACATATCAACGCATTCCACATAACTTGAATACATTAACAAATGCATTAGAAAATTATGTTTGTGATAGACATTTGTGTAATGTATAAAACTTATCATATCATCATGGTTCATGGACACATAAGTAGAAAATAAAACATGCACCTATATATAATATATATATATATATATATATATATATATATATCGCATCTATCAGATTTTTTCAATCAAAATCTAAAAAATAAAGTGTTCTGAGAAACATGGCTTTCAAGGCCTACAATAGTGCAAAAATAACTAGAAAGGCTATTCGGCCATGTGATGCTTGCAATAAAATGAGACCGCTCTAATCACTCAACCTAATAACTGATGCAGTCTTGCAAACACTCCTACTATATTCCTATGGTATCACAGTGACATGCTATCTATAGCCGCATATTCTGGATTCCGTTGGGTGATCACTTCCAGATTACATTCCATCTCCACCATGGGATCTGCTCCTTCCTCATATGAAGCATCTTCTATATGACGTGCTACTCGTCGTGCTATTGGCGACATGCTAGGAGGCCTTTCCAGTCTGAAATCTATATATTTATCACAAGTTAAATCTCAGATACACTTTAATAAAAAAACTCATAAACTTGAAAAATCCAAAAAACAAGTTTTACCTGCATCAATCCGCTGTTCACCCGGTGGCAGAGGTAGATCTAGATCGCATCTAAAATTTGTGCCTGCATAGGCATAGTCATCCACAATGATTAGTTGGTAACACAAACAACTAAAAACCTGTAGAGGGAAATGCATCTGTTGGCCCCCTCCTCCACGAGGTATGAGTTGACTCCATCAAACCAACCACGGATCTTGTGGAGTGGGATCCATCACCTCTGTCGACTGATACCAAAATAGGGGCACATGCTTTAGAAAGAAAGTGACCAAAATCGAACCGAAGCCGAACTACTTTAGGTTTCCCTGCTTACTTTTGGTCATTTTCCTCTTCATATTGGCCAATAACCCATCACACTAGTTGAATATTATTAGATTAAGATAGTCTACCACATACTAGAATTGAGATTTTGAAATCTCATGTAAAGCTTGTGACTCGACTATACAAGCCATGGTGTGTAGAATTGTCCTCAAGGGAATATTGTCAATAATCAGTATCTTCACCTTCCTGCTCATTGTTGTCTTTGCACCTGGGAAATTTCTCCTGATTAAGGCATTGGTGCTCTCACCTCCAGGATGAGATTCAAAGAGTTGAACCCTTTACCCTCTTCTAGACAATCCGTTAATGAAGTAGATGTTGGCTACTTCCAGCTCTATTTCTTGGTCTCCAATAATGAATATTTCTCAATCAACATCCCATAAACTGATCAGGTAGTGTAGCAGCTCATTTTGGGCTCTAAGTCCTTTGGCTCGGAAGAATTTCAGTAGCCCACAGTTCCTCAAAGAATTCATGCATTCTAGATCTTGAGCAGCTTGGTGATATTCTGCTTCATGGCCTCTTTCCTTCCACTTGGTGGCCATGTTGTTGAAATATCCTGTGAAATAACCATTAAAAATTGTTTAGATGCTTTTCAATGGATGAAAACTCAAAAAATTCTCTCTAAGAAGAAGCTTTTATTCAAATTTTCTGCCCTGCGACCATTGCGCCTATTTTGATTAAACTCGTTCTAGCAGTGTGAGAGCCTTTCGGGCTCAGGGGTGACCATCGCGAGTCCAATGAGAAAATTTGTGATGATCACCCCCACTATAAAAAATTGAAATCTGTCCTTCTGGCAAGAAAAAACCCAATGAAAAAGTGTGAATAAATAATGAAATGCAAGAGAAAAGGCAGAGCTCTTACCTTTAGCTGATGGATCGTGATATAATGCCTTGGATCTCTGTTATGAAACCAACTCACAAAAAGATAGAAAACATAGATGAACGCCTTAGAAATAAGCCTCTTTGAGGAGGAAACCTCCTTTACAGTACACAAATGAACAATTCTTGGATTATGCAAATGACAAGACCTCCTTTCTATATATAGGAGTCTAAGGGGTCATAATATAATCAGAGCCGACATAACAATAATAATGTAAGGGCACAATAATAACAATAGTGGGCTTCTATGGGGCACAATAATAATAATATGGGGACTACATGGGCACAACAATATAATAATGGGTTTGTACTAATAACAATAAGGGGTTACACTAGTAGTATAGGGACCTAACATTCCCATCTCCTTCAAAAAGTGTTGTCCTCAATGCTTGAGTAGTTCTTCATGCTTTTGTATCAAAATTCTTGTCCTCCCATGTGGAATCTTCAGCAAGTAAGTTCTCCCACTTGGTGAGATACTCTAAAATTGATTGATTCGTAGCTCTTGGGTTCTTGTTTTTGTGACTGCTCCAGGTTCCAATATGATTTTTCCTTCCTCGCCAAGTTCTAGCAATATTGTTTGGACTGAGATCTTCTGCAACTTTTGAATGAGTGGCCACACTTTTTCGTCCTTCTTCCATTCATCTATTTCTTCATTTATCCAATTTGGTTGGATAATAGAAATAACACAAAACAATGCTTCCACATCCTCATCCTTTCTTGAGAGTGCATCTGCAACAAAATTTTGCTTCCCTTTTCTATAGATGATGTCAAAGTCATAACCTAACATATTTGTGACCCATTTTTTTGTTCTTCTGAAGATAATATTTGTTCTAAAAAGTATTTAAGGCTATCAAGATCCATTTTTACCTTGAAGTGTCTTGCCATTGGGTAAGGTCGCCATTTCTTAAGTGCATGTAGTATTGCCAACATTTCCTTCTCATAAATAGCTTGCTTGAGATGTAGCCATAAAAATACCCAATCACCTACATCAAAACATTTTTCACTGCGATGTTGATCTACTTCTTGTTTCATTCAATTCTACACCAAAGTGGCATTATCCTTTAAAAGTTGTAGAACTTGTTGTTGATGCTCGATGTGATCTTTCACTGCTTGAACATTTTTCTTCTTGATATGTCCTTCTATCTTTAGAGTTTGAGGAGTGGTAATTTCTTCCAATTCTTTGCAAGATATGGCTAGATTCATTTCTTGATGCTCGATGTGATCTTTCACTTATTGAACATTTTTCTTCTTGATATGTCCTTCTATCTTGATAGTTTGAGGAGTGGTAATTCCAGCCAATACATTACACGATATGTTTGGATTCATTTCTTCTTTCTCGATGTGATCTTTCACTTCTTGAACCTTTTTCTTCTTGATATGTCCTTCTATCTTAAGAGTTTGAGGAGTGGTATTTCTTGCCAATGCTTTACAAGATATGGTTGGATCCATTTCTTCTTTCTCCGGGGTTGGTTCCTATTGTATATCCTCTTCTTTTGATGTTTCTTGATCCTTTTCTCCCTCCTCTTCATAATCTATGTAAAATAATTTCTTCTTAGTACACTTATGACCTTTAGTGTATTTGCTATTACAATTGTAACAAAGCCCTTTTTCTCTTTTTTCTTCCAATTGTTGTGGTGTCACCCTTGTAGGTTGTGGAAGGATAGGAGAAAAAACACTTCCATGTTTATATTTGTGAGGGGTAGAATTCCTTGTTTCCATAATTTTGCTTTCCACTTCTTGCCAACTTGAATGCCTTCTCTAATGAATCACGTTCCCAAAGACGAACCACATGTTGAATGTTATCCTTTAAAGTCCCTACGGAGACATCAATTCTCTGCTTCTTTGGAATATAATTTTTCCTTATATTCAATTTTTGAAAGTCCTCAATATGCTCTGCCATTGAACACTTTTGTTTGAGATTTATCGATTGGCTAAAGAAGGTGTTTCTCTTTGTATCCTCATAATGTGCTATCATTTCCTCTGTGAAAATTGACCACGTGACAAGTGGTTTACAAGAACATAGCCCTTTATACCATAAAAATTGATTCAGTTCTAAATAATTAGATGCAATACATACCTTTTGTAATAATGGTACACCATGTAGATGAAAATATTTTTCCATCTATAGTATCCAATTTACTGAATCCTTGCCATCAAACTTCCTCATCTCATTTTTTCTTGATTTTAGTAGCTCGATCTTGGAACGACTATAACTCTATAATTTTGGATCTTCCAATTCTGAAATTGCGACCTCCAGAATTCCTCTGTGTCCTCTTTCCAATGCCACCAGTCTGATAGAAATTGGATTTGCCAAGAAAGAGTTATGCACTATCTCCCAAGATGATCTAATTATACACCTTTTCAGAATATCGAACTTGTATTACGTGCCACACGTCACTGTTTTGACCTTAGGATCTAAAAACTACACACAAAAGCTACATTTCGTCCTCTTTTTGTAACTTCTGATGAAATTTCAATATGATGCTTAGAGAGAAAGTTATGATGATTTTCCCAAGGTCACCTGTTTAAGATGTAATTCAGGAGTTTGCAAAAACCCTAACCCCGAAGAAAGAAGAAATGAATCCAACCATATATATTCGAAAAGATAGAGAGACAAGATCTAAAATTCAAACCCGAGGTTGAGACTGATTTCCACCAAAATGGGTTTTCGGTTTAGCTTCTGAAACTTCGTAGCACAAAATTTAAAATTAAAATTCCACAATGACTTGTTTTAGATGAAATTCTGGAGCTTGCAAAAACTATAACTTCCTCAGATCATATCTCTGAAAATATAGCGAGACAAGCTCTGAAGTTTGGACCCAAGGTTCAGCGAGGTCTCATCTCAAATGGGTTTTCTTTTTAGCTTATGAAACATCGCAAAACAAAAGTTATAGTGAAAATTCCATGATGACCTGTTTGGAGCAGCGAAAACCCTAGAATCCAAAGCTTTGATAGCAAATGTTATGAAACCAGCTCACAAAAAGATAGAAAAGATAGATCAATGCCTTAGAAATAAGCCTCTTTGAGGGGGAAACCTCCTTTATATTACACAAATGAACAATTCTTGGATTATACAAATGAAAAGACCTCCTTTCTATATATAGGAGTCTAAGGGGTCATAATATAATCAGAGCCGACATAACAATAATAATGTAAGGGCACAATAATAACAATAGTGGGCTTCTATGGGGCACAATAATAACAATATGGGCACTACATGGGTACAAAAATATAATAAGGGGGTTGTAATAATAACAATAAGGGGTTACACTAGTACTATAGGGGCCTAACAATCTCCCACACTACTAGCCTAAAAAGTCGATGAAAATGGGGTAAAATGCACTCTCTAAGTTACCCCAAGTGAAATGGTAAATTTTTTTTACTTTTGGTCTATTTATAAGTTTTAAACTCATTTTTTGCCAATATTTTATTATTTTTCTCGATATCAGTGATGTGTGTTTGTATTTGTGCAGTTACAGGTCCTTTTTAGTGGATTTAATGATCATTTTTTACAGATTCAATGAGTGTCTTCTTTATCCCTTTTTTGGAATTGTTAAAAATAAAGAAAAAAGGAACCCGTATGGAGTCATCTTTAAGCTCTTTTATAACTCTCAAAATATGAAAAGATTGCAGAGTACTTGTCTTTTTGAACTTGTTAAATTAAATGAATTGACGTCACCTCAGTATACGTTCACCCCTTTTTTCGGGTTGAGATTGACTATTTATGAAAAAGGTAAACCTTGGTGGACATGGTCAAAAGGTTCTCTCGAATATTATTTTCTACCTTTTCGGGTTCAAGGGACAAATTACGAAAAGGGACATAATGGAATTTTCTTTATCATCTTTTTTTCAAACTCTCTAGATATGAAAAAGATATCAAGTCATCCTTTTGTCGGGCTCGTTAAAAAAAGTTTACAATGAAATACTTGTCACCAAGACGAGACCGAGTTCTTCCTTCCTAGGACTCATAAAACTTACTATGATGGACTCATTCGAAGAATGAACTAATTAGACAAGCATATGTTATCCCCTTCAATCTTGTGATTAAAAATAATTGGGGTACTCGCTAGAAATAGTGGGGGAATATGAAAGTGAAACATCCCTTATATAGGTAGCATGTCGCTCTTGAACATGACACTCATCTATTTCTCGTGTCGGGTTTGCAATATCCTCACTCAATCACTTGTCCTTCCGGGTTTGGGTGATCCATTTTTCCTCTCAGTTGACTATTCCATTTCTTCATCACGACATTTGGTCTTATGTTGTGTCAACTGCTGCCACACTCTGGAGTTGTGTCGCTGATGTTAAAGAGAAATCCTATATATCGTCTATTATATATACATTGTTTGACTCTTTGCTATAGTCTTGGATCCTACTCATTTCATTCCACTTTATTCTTCATTTTGTGTCGATGATGGGGGGATCATCATGGCCCTCCTTCGACAGGTCACTTCCTCTCGACTTTAGCTTATTATCCAGGAAGATAACTTAGAGACTCCCTTTCAGTACCTTAGAGCTTGCATGCCTTAATGGCAATTTCTTCGCATCCGACGATAGGTTTTCATCATTGGCCTTCGACTGGATGATTCCATGAGTGTTCGACATCAACTTCATTTTCACATTCACATATTGTATTGTTGTACCTTGAGAACCATTGTCATTATTGGTAGTTTCTCTCGTGCCTGATAATGGTCCACATCATTGGCCAGTAATCGGGTGGTTTTCTAGCATGTTTGACTTCGACACATTCATTCGCATGTTAGAATTCATACTTTTATCCTGTTGGGATGGAGCACAAGACCCTGAGTTTTTTATGATATGACTCAGGCTGTGTGGAGCTATGTATTGTTCATGATTGTACATATGTTTCTTCTATACGGATCGTTGTGACCATACCGTGGGACTTTATATTTATGATGATCCTCTATATCGGGTGGCTGCATCTATTCCTTGGATCTTATATTTATAGATGATCCGTCTCATTCAGATGGCTGCGTCCATACAGTGGATCTTTTTTATAGTCCTTACTATCTGGATGGTTGCGTAAAGAATCTCAACCATCACTCCACGTTCTACCTTCATGATTTGGGGGTATCTGTTACACATTATTTTGTCACACTTCCCACACTTCCCTGTGACATACCCTGAAGTGCCCAAAACCTGGAAATCACACAGTGTACTCATTCTGATATGTAGCTTGAATCCTCCCTAAAACACTAATTGAAAAATGCCTTGAGCTTTCCTTGAAGAAAAGGGCTCTAAAACCCTAATTTGAGGATCTTCATTCCCATGACATTAGAAACCCGTGCTAGTCGCTAGCTCCATTTCAATAGCCTTGTGCTTCCAGCGCCCTTTTGCCTTGGATACCCATGATATCCTTAAAAGGAAAATTTTCCTAATGAGGACAAGAATCTTCGTGATCTGGAGGCTTCCAGAACGACGAGCTAGAGGTTGTTCAATGTGGATGAGGTCGAATTCTCTCAACTTGGCGCTTTGGTCTTATACCTATGAGGTACCTCCTTGAGATTAGGGGCTTTTCCTATCTTTGGAGAGATCCTAACTCCCTTTTCCTACCTATATATTCATCTTTTCCCATTCCAAAATGGTTGGTCTTTGGCTATTTTCACCCTTATGCTGAGATAGTGCCTACATGCTACTCATTTGGCTTGGAGGAGTTCTTAGAGATCTTGAGCTTGGACTTGGACATTCACTCAAGGAGAGCTTATTGACATCAAGGCTTGGTTGTATACTTCCTTCTTTATTCTATTAATATGTACATTTGTTTCTTTACATTCCATAAATGTGTGTGTTAATGCATCATTTATCTTAATGCTCCTTGATTTTCTAAGTGGATTACTTTCAATTATGCTATTTGTATTCGTATGATTTGTTGTGTCTTCGATCTCTTGTGCAGGCATTCAAATGCTATGAGAAGTAGGACTGAGACCAAGGCACAAGTGTTTTGAGGTATTCAACAAAGAAGGATAGTATAGCATCAGAACAAGGAAGTCCATCTTCCTCTTCTCTCATTTCGATTGTAATTTAGGAAAGTGTCTTGTAGATTGTCACATAGGTTGCTAGCCCCACTCATTGGGTGAGAGGGATCGTCTCTGTTTACAGAGAGGATTTTCCTAGACAACATGGTAGTAGGTAGTGTTACCTCTGGTATCCTATACAATTGATTTCCTAAGGTAACGATAACAACGCGAGGTCTTGAATCATACACAACATGTCACTTCCACAAGTATGGTTGGCCTAAAAATACATTACAAACATCAAGAGGATGAATTTCACATAATACCTCATCCATGAAGGCCTTGATTTTGTATGGAAGGTGACACTGTTGGTTGATGCAAAGATCTCGTCCTTGGTGAAGCCACCCAATCGTGTATGGTTGTGGGTGTGTTGTTGTCGGTAAGCCTAGCTGCTTCATGACGTCTGCTCAAATGAGGTTAATATGGCTCCCACTGTCGACAATGAATTATAGTGGGGAACCCTTTACCCACATCTAGGAGTGGAAGAGGCACTCCTCCTCTAGATCTTCAGGTTCCTCCTTCTGGATCTTTGTGGTGGAAACAGTGGTGTAGGGCTCCACATTGATAATATACTTCCATTTTTCATTCCCCTTGTCGAGTTCTAACTCAAAGGAGGAACATGCATATGATTCAAAAGCCTTCATCTTAGCCACTGGTGATTGTTTGGCCTGACACTCGTGTTGTGAGTGAAGCTCTTATAGAACTCACACCACTTTCCCATGTCCTTCTTCAGCTTTGCGATGTTGTTATTTTCTTGCAAATTTGGTAGGTTATCCTGGGCTGCCCCGCCTTGGCCTTGTCTTTTGTTCTACAGCTTTGGGGAACCTTTCCCTTGCTTTGGATTTGTAGATCCAAAGTCTCGCATTTTCTGTTTAAGATTTTGCTTGATCTTGATAGTGTATCAATATGCCCTGCTAAGTGAGGAGATGTCTAGGAACTCCATCTCATCCTAGATGTACCTATGTAGGCAGTCACGGTACTTGAGTACCAAATGTTTCTCAGAATCCTTGATACCCAACTTCGTGCGAAGGGTATGAAAAAAATTGGTAAACTCCAACACGTCTTGGTCCCTTCCCTGTCGCAGTATGCTCCACTTTATGTATTTATGCTCATAGCTCCTGAAAGGGAAGTACTGCTCCTTGATGGCATCATGGAATGAATTCCAAGTGGGTGTGGCTGAAAATAGTGAGTGCGCACTTTCATCCTTCTACTCACAGTAGGTTTCCCACTAGTACTTGACGTGGGGGGTAGCTTTGAGAAGAGAAAAAGTAATATTTTCCTGACTGGAAAAAACATGAACATAAAAATATCCTTCTAGATTTAACCCTTTATCTACGACGTCTACATCTATTTGGATCTCAAATATGGGAATCTCACAGTTTACTTATATCTTAAAAGGAGTGGCAACTCCAGAGTGGTTGCTGGATGTGGATGCGCCACCAGTGGGCGACCATTGAAGGATCTGAGCAAAGTTATCCATCATCACGTTCCTTTGTTTCTCGAGGGCCTCCTCGAGCATTATTTTGATAGGATCTCTACTCCCTCATCTTTCTTTTCTTTCCCCATGGGTGGCTGTTGGGATTTGTGATGCTAATATTGCAAATGTTCAGATCAAGCCCTAACTCCTTATACCCCAACCTTGTTGGGGACATGCAACGAAAAAAATGTTGGGTGTGGAGCCTAATTATCTTCTTTACTTATAGGTATCATCGCATTGGACCCCAGTTCTTAATGTGGTGGCAACGCCACCCATAATATTTGCGTTGCAAGGGGGGTCTAGGGGGGTGACTGCGATCTTTGGGAACCCCCCCGGTGGAGGATCAGGAGTAGTGCCCTTGAAGCTAAAAATAGATGTAAAATTGTCTTATAAAATGTTGTAATTTCGTAGTCAATCTGGGTCGTTCATTAGGTGGAGATCTGACAATAGAAGTTATGTTTAATTTATGGTTTTTTTTTTTTCCATAAAAGGAAACCCATCATTATATATGAGGGAATTGTATTACGTCTATGTAGATATGTATTCTAAGTGAGAAAGAGAGAGGATTTTGTGTGAGAGTGAAGAGGGAATTATAGCAGATTTGTTGTAGGATGTATCTCTTTAGTTTGCTGGATAATATAAAAGGAAGGACTGGTTGTTTCTTTGTGGATGTAGCCCAAACTAGGTGAACTATGTATATCTGCGTCTCTCTTGTTTTAAGTGTTTTATGTGTTCCATTACTCTGTAATATATAATTTTCTAACAACTGATATCAGAGCCGAAGGTCTATTTGGCTAATAAGCTCACAGGAGAGAAGGGTTCCTGGTTCAAGTGAGAGCAATGGCAGAAGATGGTAGGTTTAGGGTCGAAAAATTTAATGGCCAAAACTACCAGCTATGGAAGATGCAGATGGAAGATTATTTGTACCAGAAAGATCTGTACCAACTATTGAGCAGAAAGACAAAGAAGCCAATGAGTATGACAAACACAGAATGGGATATTCTCAACAGAAAGGCGCTTGGAACAATACGACTATGCCTAGCGGTGTCAGTAGCCTTTAATATTTCAAAGAAAACGACAACAAAGGGTTTAATATCGGCATTGGCCAAACTACATGAAAAACCCTTAGCCTAAAATAAGGTATTTCTTATGAAGCGTTTATTTAATATGAAGATTTCAGAAGGTGGATCTATTGCTGAACATTTAAATGAATTTAATACAGTTACCAGTTAGTTAAGTTATGTAGGGGTAACTTTTGATGATGAAGTTAGGGATCAATTATTTCTATGCTCATTGCTATAAAGTTGGAATGGTTTAGTTATGGCCATTAGTAAATCTGTTTATGGATCTAGTACTTTAAAGTTTGATGATGTTGTCAGTGCAATCCTTAGCGAGGAAATGTGACGGAAAAGCTTTGGTGAGACATCAGGTAATGCTTTGACTGCAGAGACTAGGGGAAGAAAAATGGAACGAGGAAAGAGCCCAGGATATCGCAGTAAGTCAAGGAAAGGAAGATCCAAGTCCATATGGGGGGATAGTGTGCTGGAAATGTGGGAAGAAAGGACACCTAAAGAAAGTCTGCAAGTCTCGGAAGGGAAAAGAAGGAGACGCACAAAAAGAAAACAATCATGAAGCAAATGTGACAGGTGATGTGTTGCAAGATGATTTGATTCTTTCATTAGAAAATATTATTGATGTCTGGGTGGTAGACTCAGGGGCCTCATTCCATGCCACACCTGATAGGAAACATTTTCATGATTATGTTCATGGATATTTTGGATAGGTTCGATTGGGTGATGATAAACCTTGTAAAATCATTGTAATGGGTACAATTTTCATAAAACAATAGAATGGAAATCAATGGCTACTGAAGTAGGTAAGGCATGTTCCAGATCTGAAGAAAAATCTAATTTCAATAGGGTAGTTGGGAGGTGAAGGTTGTGTGACTACTTTTACAGATAAAACCTAGAACGTCATTAAAGGAGCCATGGTAATAGAAAAAGGAAAAAAGGTTGGTACATTGCATTTATGCAATGGTATTTCTAATTCTGTTAATTCTTTAACCTCTACAGGAGAAGATACAACATTGTGGCATCATAGGCTTGGGCATATGAGTGAGAAGGGGATGCAAATTCTTCAATCAAGAAAATTGTTGCTAGGTTTGAAGCATGCTAATTTAAAATTCTGTGAGAACTATGTTTACGGAAAACAGAAGAGAGTCAGATTCCTCAGAGTTGGGAAATAAAAGAAGAGAGAAAAATTAGAGCTTGTGCATACATATGTATGGGGACCTGCTCAGGTATCATCTCTCGGTGGCTCTCGTTATTATATTACTTTTATTAATGATGCAACTAGAAAAACCTGGATTTATTGTATTCAAAATAAACCTGAAGCATTTGATACTTTCAAGAAATGGAAAGCTTTGGTTGAAAATGAGACGCAAAAAAGGTTGAAGTGTGTTAGATCAGACAATGGAGGTGAATATTGTAACAAAGAGTTTGATAGGTATTGTTCAGAGAATGGAATTCACAAAGAGAAGACAGTTCCAGGAACACCACAAGGAAATGGTGTGTTAGAAAGGATGAAACAGACAATATGGTGCATGCAAGGTGCATGAGATTGCATGTGGGATTGCCTTTACAATTTTGGGCAGAAGCCATAGATACTGTCGTTTATCTAATAAACAGAGGGCCTTCAAGTTCCTTGGATGGTGGTATTCCAGAGGAGGAATGGACAGGTAAGAAGGTAAACTACTCATTTTTAAAGACTTTTGGTTGTGAAGCCTTTGTCCACATTAATAAAGAAAATAGAACAAAGCTTGAGGTAAAATAAAAGAAATGTACCTTTATTGGATATGGTCTTAATGATTTTGGTTATCGCTTTTATGATTATGAAAAAACAAAATCATTAGGAGCAGAGATGTCATATTCAATGAAAAAGTTTTGTATAAGGATTAGATGCAGGAAAAGAAACAAGAAAAAGAAAACAGAGAATACACAGTGCTCGATGAGATCACATAAAAGGTGATGGTGCCTGAAAATCATAATGATCTATAACCAGAACAACAACAACAATAGGCACCTCAAACACCTGAAAGTGGTGTTAGAAGATCTACCAGGATAAGTAGACCCCCTAAACGATACTCTCCTTCATTATATTATGTATTGTTGACTGATTCTGGTGAACCATAATTTTATGAAGAAGCAGTGCAGGTAGAAACAAGGAAGAAGTGGGAGCAAGCCATGAAGAAAGAGATGGACTCCTTAGCACATAACCAAACTTGGGACTTAGTCAGGTTTCCTGCAGGTAAAACAACATTGCAGAATAAATGGGTTTATAGGTTGAAGGAAGAAGATGGAGGTAGAAAAAGGTATAAAGCTAGACTTGTGGTGAAGGGGTTTGCACAGAAAAAAGGGTATAGATTTTGATGAGATATTTTCTCCTGTTGTTAAAATGACTTCAATCAGAACTATATATATGTAGCAACCACAAGGATATGAGGTAAAAGGGAAGGAGAAACTAGTGTGCAAATTGAAGAAGATCTTGTATGGCCTAAAACAGGCTCCAAGATAGTGGTATCTAAAATTTGATAGGTTTATGTCTAAACAAGGTTATACTAGATTTCACTCTGATCATTGTGTTTATCTCAAAAGAAAAAAATGATGGCACCTATATTATATTGTTATTGTATGTAGATGACATGCTTGTTGTAGGTTCTAACATGCAGGAAATATATGTGCTTAAAATAAAACTAGCGAACTCATTTGCAATGAAGGATTTGGGTGCTGCAAAACAAATCCTTGGTATGAGAATAATTAGATATATGAAGAATTGAAAATTAACATTGTCTCAGAGTGAGTACATAGAAAAGGCATTGAAAAGATTTAATATGCAAAATGAAGAACCAATTAGTATACCTTTGGCTAGCCATTTCAAACTAAGTAAGGAGGTGTGTCCCAAGACTTAGGAAGAAGTGGCTTATATGTCTAAAATTCCATATGCATCAGTAGTTGGAAGCTTAATGTATGCAATGGTCTGTACAAGGCCTGATATTGCACATGCAGTGTGAATTGTAAGCAGGTACATGAACAATCCATGAAAAGAACATTAGATGGTGGTGAAGTGGATTCTCAATTATTTTAGAGGTTCCATAAATCAAGCATTATGCTTTGGTTGTTCAAACATTTCTCTACAAGGATATGTTGATACAAATATTGTGGGTGATAAAGAGAATAGGAGGAGCACAACAAGGTATGTGTTTACTGTAGGTGGAACAACTGTTAGTTGGGTTTCAAAACTATAAAGTGTTGTTGCACTCTCAACAATGGAAGCAGAGTATGTTGTTGCTATAGAGGCTAATAAAGAAATGGTTTGGTTATAAAGGTTTCTGGATGAATTGGGTAAGAAGGAGTTGGGAAGGTTATACAATGACAACTAGAGTGACATAAATCTTGCAAAGAACTTTGCATTTCATTCCAAGATTAAACATATACAACTCAAGTACCATTTCATACGGTCAGCATTGGAAGATGGACAATTGAAGCTGGAAAAGATACACACTACCCAGAATCCTGCAGATATGTTAACAAAAGTTGTAACCAGGGAGAAACTGATATTATGCTCAATTTCAATTGGTCTTCAAGTATGATGAAGAAGATGAGAAACAACTAGGTCCAAAGTGGAGTCATTGTCCAGCAAATGAAGCAACGGTGTAGTTGCTATGATCAGTCTCCTAGTGGGAGATTGTTGGGTGTGGAGCTTGTTTATCTTCTTTATTTAGAGGTATCAATGCATTGGTCCCAAGTTCCTAATATGGTGGTAACGTCACCCATAATATTTGCGCTGCAAGGGGGGTCCAGGGGGGGTGGCAACAATCTTTAGGAGCCTCCCCCTTGGTGGGGGATTAGGGGAAGCACCCCTGAAGCTAAAAATAATGTAAAATTTCCATGTCAAATGTTGTAATTTCGTAGTCAATCTAGGCCATTCATTAGGTGGAGATATGATGATAGAAGTTATGTTTAATCTATGATTTTTTTCCCTATAAGGCAACCCCTCGCTATATATGAGTGCATTGTATTGCGTCTATGTAGATCTATATTCTGAGTGAGAAAGGGAGAGGAGATTGTGTGACAATGAAGAGGGAATTGCAACGGATCTTCTGTAGGTTGTATCTCTTTAGTTTGTTGGATAATATAAGAGGAAGGACTGGTTGTTTCTCCATGGACGTAGCCCAAATTGGGTGAACCACGTATAGTTGTGTTTCTCTTGTTTTATGTGTTTTCTGTGTTTATATTTCTGCAATATATTTTATGTGTTCCATTTCTCTGTAATATATAATTTTCTAACAAAACAGAGAAAGAGAATACTGTTCTAATACCAATGATCTAGATTTAAACATGAATGCAAAAAATTACAGATATAACCATAAATACAGAGATGCAACAGAAATAACACTTCATTTCATTAATACCAAATACTGGAATATGCTTACAAATAGAATGGAAATAATATTAGATCGAGCAATGGTAGCTTATCTCTGAGAATAGATGTGGTGGCTACATGCCTCTAAATTGTGTTACAATGAGACTTGAAGGCCTATTTATTATTGAGAACTAATGAAAAACCATAAACATCCAAAAACATAACCCTAGGAGATGAAACTCCAAACTATGGGCCCCATTGGGGTAAGTTGGTACATCAACTTCCCGAGGTCATAAATTTGGCATATGATCCCCATTTGGTGCAAACAATACCTAGTTAGAAAGATCTATTTGAAGATTACCACTGCTAATAGTGAATATTGAGTTGAAGAATCGTAATTTCCACGGGTGGTTTTCCCAAAAAACGTTGTTTAGGGCCTCAAAACAACTCAGGAAGTTCAAGACCTGAAAAACTGCCAAAATTAATAAACTATGCTATAATTAAGGAAACTAAAAAACTGAAAGAAAAAATGGTGGGGGTCCAAGTGAAATACGCGGGTGGTCACCAATATCCACCTGGATCACCACCTTTGTTAAGTTATGATGTGGAGTTTCTCTGATGATGTTGTACAGTTAAAGGATGTATGGGTTGACAACTGTGAAATTGAATGCAGACTCAAAAGAGTTGACTGTTGAAAGGGGCTAAAAATTCATAAGACTCTGTGACAAGAAATCTAGGATGATAGTTTTGGAAGAGACAAATTCGAGAGAATGAAGGAAGAAATCGACTTCTTCACGTGCACAAATGGTTGTGATAAATGAGAACAAAGCAATCACTTCTGTGATCTGTCAAGATCTACGGAGCAAAAAATGAGAATGGGACTCTCGAAGGAGTGTGCAAGTCACCTGAGAATTAATTTGTTAGCATGGAGCTCTACCTAGTCAAACGACAAATAATTACAAGGTCCATCTATGTTTTGGTACTGTGACAAGAAACTACCAGGAGATGTAATAGTGGTAAGGGAACCCATGCCTAAGAATATTTGGGCAACAAAAGGACAAGCATCAAAGGCTAACTTGTGCGGGGTGCCTCAGTGGAACAAAACCATCACCTACAAAGGAGAATAGTGGGGAGTTGAGCTAATTGCGAGTGTGTTGTGTTGTGTGAGGTGTGTATTGAGACAAAGAGGTTGAAGCACCAAGGAGAACATTGTGCGAAACAACATCGCATCGAGAGTGTTGTGTGGAGAATTATAAGGGTAGTGATGAAGAAAATTCTATAGAGAGCCCTTGATAAAGGAGGAAGAGAATATAGGAAGTGTTGCTATGAGAAGCAAGAGAATACCCATTGCACAAGAGCACAAAAGAAAAAGTGCAGAAGTTGAATTTGTAATCAACCATTTTGGTATTTTACTTGTAATATTGTATGCCTCTGTTTTCAATTTGAAAATTGTATGAAATAGTAGAACATTGGCAAGAGTAGGTTGGTGCCTGCACACTGAAGAGGTTGGTGCCTCTTGGAAATTTGGTGCTTGCTAACCAAAGGGGATCAGTGCCTCCTATGAGTGGGTTCTCACAAAAAAAACATATGTAATTAAATGGGTGCTTAATTTACATCATAAAAAAACAACAAATTTGGTGGGTTTTTCCCTCTAGGTTTCTACGTGAAAGGCATTGTGTCAAATGTGTGTTTGTTTCTCATGAGATTGTTGTATGAACATGTGTGTTTGAAATTGTTGATTCACTGCTTTAGTGAATGATTGCTCTCACAAGTAAAAGAATATAAGAAGGAACTGTAAGCATAACAAAAAAAGGAAAAGAGTTTCATAATTACAGATTCATCCCCCCAACCCTCTCAGCAATTCCTTATTTCAACAATTGGTATTAGAGCCAAGTTCCTTCCGCAACAGACTAATCACTGGAAGGTAGATCTATAAGGAATTATGTCTAGGAAAGAGAGTCAAGAGGTTTACTCAAGTAGAATACTAGTCTTTGATGGGATAAACTATGCCTTTTGGAAGGTAAGAATGGAAGCGTATCTTATGTCCCTGGGAGTAGATGTTTGGAATTCAGTACTAGTAGACTACAATGTCCTAATATTCCTCCCACTGATGCAAATGGTAAAAAATTATATGGGAACAATGCTAAAGCCAATAATTCCATTCTTTTTGACCTTAGTCAGTCAGAACTTGTAAAAGTTATGCACTGTATGTCTGCTAAGGAAGTGTGGGTAAATATTAATCAAAGTCACAAAAGAGAAGACAAAGTCAAGCAGGCAAAACTTCAGACCTTTAGAATGAGGTTTGAGAGCTTGAGAATGAGTGAAAATAAAAGCATAGCAGAATACTTCCTCAGAGTTAATGAAGTGATTAATATGATTAGAGGACTTGGTGAAGAGGTCAACTAAGAGATGACTGTTCAAAAAATATTAAGATATCTACCCATGATATTTAAGGCCAAAGTCTCAGCTATTGAAGATATGGCTAATTTAAAGGATCTCAAGATGGACCAGCTGCATGGTACTCTCACAACCGATGAGATGAGAGTAGGAATATAAAAGTATGAACCAAAGGAAGAAGCATTCAAAATATCCAGAAAGGCCAAGGAGCATAAAGATAATCAAGACTACTCCAGCTATGAATCTGATCAGGAGCTGGCTCAACTAGCTAGAAAAATGAAGCATGTCTCAGGAAAATATAAAGGGAAGTTTCCCTTTAAGTGTTTTTATCGTGGAAGAGTTGGGAATTTCTCGTCCAAATGCCTTTATAAAGAAAAGGTTGAAAGGGAAGAGGATCTAAAATTTGGGACAAGTCTCAGACACATTAGAAGAAAAAACTCTATGAGAAAAATGGGTTCTACTCCAAAGAGCATAGCTCAAAACCACAGATTCAGGCAGTGAAAAATAATTATAGAATGAGTGAGATAAGTATCTTCTTATGGCCTTCGAAAAAACTCCAAGAAACAAGGTATTATGGATTCAGGAAAGGAGGAAGAATAAGGAGTAGTGGACCTTGAAGGGGAACTCATCAGTTCCCTTGACGAGTTAAAGAAGGTAAAGAAGAAGAATAAGCAACTGAAGGAACAATTACAGTGTGTAGAGGAAGGCATGTATAACTTTGACAACGAGGAGTTTTCTTATAAAAAAGAAAAACTTAAAGAAGTTATCAAGAGGAAAGATAGTCGAGTCCTTCTACTAGAAGAAAAACAAGGAACTTGTGAGAGAACAGAAGAGGAGAACAAGTATCTGAAACAGGAGTTGCTTAAGTTAAAAAGGGAAACAATCTCAAAAACATGCAAAGATGATATTATGTCGTTGAAATTTAAATTGGAGGAGGCTAAACGAAAATAAGAGGTTCTTCAAGATCTGATCTAAGAATGGGAAGAAAACTATCAGAGTATTGAAGCAGAGATTGTCTCTGTGAGAACCGATATTGAGAGAACAAAGACCAAGAAGAGTTTAAATGAAATTTTTTCGAAGGAACAAGGAGACTAGATCATATCATGAGTAGTCGAAGGCCCTTAGGAATCAAAACTAGTGTGGGGTAATCTAAAACACAAGAATATTATACGGGGAAGATAAACTTCAGGTCCATAGGTTTTGAAGAAGCATATAGCCATGGGAACAAGCATCATGAAAGAATTAATGTAGAGAAAAGAGAAATAAAGAAAATGGGAGATTGCCAATGGAGAATGAACCAATTAGGTAGATGACCAAGGTATTTTCCTGCACAATCTCATAACGTTTCCAACAATAGGCATTCCTATTTTTTTTGGTCACTGTTATAAGTGTCATACCTTTGGACATAAAGCTATTGACTATAGACAAATCAATTTTGCAAGAGACAAAAATCCAAGATATAATATGCATCAGATTTCTAAATCTCAAAACTCTTCTCTCAAATATCAGAATGTCTTTTCTACCAAGTAGAATGATTCAAATGTAATAATTTTGGGCACAAATCTAGTGAGTGTAGATGCAGGTTTGAATACCTGTCTAAGTCCCAAAATATTAGACAGTCAACTATATAAAATGATAAGTGGAGTTGGAAATGAAATATTAAAAAGAGCATGCAATGTGGACTCACCTCATCATCTCATAATCAAGAAAACAAATGGTATGTTAATAGTGGTTGTTTGAAACATATGACTGTGGAAAAAATCAAATTTATGTCACTAAAATAAAAGGACAAAGGAAACACTGTCACCTTTGGAAACATGTTAGGTACCTATAATACTAGTGATTCCCCCATTACTATTTTCATTGTAGCCCTTATTGTTATTGTTGTGCCCTTATTGTCCCCATATTGTTATCATTGTGCCCCATAGAAGCCCACTGTTGTTATTGTTGTGTCTTTATATTATTATTGTTATGTTGACTTTGATTATATTGTGACCCCTTAGACTCCTATACATAGAAAGGAGGTTTTATCATTTGTATCATCCAAGAATTGTTCAATTTTGTAATGTAAAGGAGGTTTCCCCCTCGAAGAGGCTGATTTCTAAGGCATTGATCTTTCTTTCTATATTTTTGTGAGCTGGTTTCATAACATTTGGTATCAGAGCATTGGATTCTAGGGTTTCGCTGCTCCAAACATGTCATCATGGAATTTTCGCTATAGCTTTTTTTTGTGATGTTTTAGAAGCTAAACAAACAACCCATTTGAACTAAAATCATTCTAAACCTTAGGTCCGAATTTCAGATCTTGTCTACCTATATTTATAGAGATATGATCTGAGGAAGTTAGGGTTTTTATAGACTCCCGAATTACATTCCAAACAGGTGACCTTGGGAAATCGTCATAAAGTTCTCTCTGAGCATCACATTGAAATTTCGTAAGAAGTTAAAAAAAAGAGGACAGACTGTAGTTTTCTGTGTATATTTTTCAGATCCAAAGGTCAAAATAGTGACACATGAAATGTCATACAAGTTTTCACTACTGAAAAATTATATAATCAGGTCATCTTGGGAGATTAGGCATAACACTTTCTTGGAGAATGCAATTTTGATCAGACTGGTGGCATTGGAAAAAGGACTCAAAGGGCTACATCAGGAAGTAATTTTAGACCTTAGAGATCTGCTATTACAAATATATGACAGATTCAATATCAAGATTCTACAAAGCAAAAACCAAAGTGTGTATTCTTTTTAAAATTTTGAATAAGTTTAGTTTGAAAAATTAGTTTGAAGTTCAAAAGGCATAGTGAAGCATAATTATCATTAATTGATGCCCTGAGGAAAGAAAATGGAAACACCTAGTAAGCAACCTAAAAATTATAGCATGACTCATGAAGAAGAGGAAGAAATGCAACATGATTTATCAAAATTACGAGACAAAGTGTAACAAATTTCACTCTCACAAAAGGTAACAAAAGCTAAGATTGTTGGTTTGAAGAAAGGAGTGGAAGCTAAGATGAATGGCATGCAAGCTAATATGAATGGAGTGCAAGTTAAGATGGATGGCATGGAAGCTAAGATGGATGTCATGGAAACTAAGATGGATGGCATGGATGCTAAGATGGATGGTATAAAAGAAAAACTGAAAGGTGACATGGAATATGTGAAGATGAATTTGACTAAGTTGCTACAAGAAATGCTTACTAATGGTGAAAGGGTAGTAAAGGAAACTCATGATGAGAACAAAAGAAACTTTAATCATGATTTCATAGACTCTAACATTGGATTGAAGACCCACCATGTTCCAAAGACCGATATGAGGAATTTTGATGGAAAGGATCCCGTAACATGGATACTACAGATGGAGCAATATTTCGATCTCCATAATGTGCAAAACACACAAAAGGTATGCATTGCAACTTTATATTTGGAACCAAATCAGTTTGTATGGTATCGATGGCTTTGCTCTCATAAAGAAATTGTCACTTGGGCAATTTTTACGGAAGAAATGATAGCACATTATGAGGATACAAAAAGCAACACTTTTTTTAGCCAGCTGATAAACCTCAAACAAAAGGGTTCAATGATGGAGCACATTGAGGACTTCCAAAAATTGAATATAAGGGTAAAAGATATTCAATAGGAGCATAGGATTGATGTGTTCATAGGGACTTTAAAGGATAACATCCAACATGAGGTTCACCTTTGGGAACCTGACTCATGGGAGAAGGCATTCAAGTTGGCAAGAAAAATGGAAAGAAAAAGTATGGCAACAAGGAAGCCTACAACTCACAACTATAAGGATGGAAGTGTTGCTTCCCCTAGCGTTCCACAACCTACAAGGTTGACACCCAAAAAATTGGAAGAAAAAAGAGAAAAAGGGATTTGTTACAGTTATGATAACAAATACACTAAAGGTCATAAGTGTGTTGAGAAGAAATTATTTTACATAGATTGTGAAGAGGAGGAAGAAAAGGAACAAGAAATGTAAAAAGAAGAGGATATACACCAAGAACAAACCCTAGAGAAATAAGAAATAAATCCGACCATATCTTGTAATGCATTGGCCAAAATTACCACTCCTCAAATTATCAAGATAGGAGGACATATCAAGAAGAAAAAGGTAATAGTGTTGATTGATTTTGGCAGTACCCCTAATTTTATTCATTGTAAGATATCCAAGGAATTGAATTGCTTCCTATATCCAACACCAAAGTATCAAGTGATGGTTGCAAGTGGAGGAACCATAAATTGCTTTGGAAAGTGCCATATTATCAAGCTATCCATGGGAGAATATGTATTTAATAGCCCAATGCTTTCCATTCCAATGGGTGGTGCTGATGTTGTACTAGGATTCCAATGGCTACAATCCTTGGGTACAATAGATTTTAATTTTCAAGAATTTTTCATGAAATTTTCTTTAGAAGGAAAGGAAGTTGAATTAAGAGGTATCACAGGGAAACAAGGAAAGATAATCAGCTCGAATGGAATGAAAAATATTCTAAAGAAAGAACAACAAGGTGTAATTTCACAATTATGTTCGCTAGAGGTTCCCACATTGGAATCATCTATTTCTCCAGATCTCCATAAAGTCTTGGACAATTATTCCAAGGTATTTGAGACTCTCAAAGGTCTCCCACCTATTCGTGATCATGATCAAGCTATTCATTTGATTCCAGGAAGTGTTCCTCCAAACATCAATCCTTATAGATATCCCTATGCCCAAAAGAGCGAAATTGGACGTATGGTTGTAAAAATGCTAGAGGCTGGTATAATTCTACCTAGTCCAAGTTCTTTCTCTCCTCCAGTAGTATTGGTGCACAAGAAGGATGGATCATGGTGCATGTGTCTGAATTATAGGTAGCTCAACAAGCTCGCTATTAAAAATAAATTTTCCATTCATGTCATTGATGAACTATTGGATGAATTACATGGATCAATTTACTTCACCAAGTAGGATCTTTGTTCAGGATATCATCAAATCAAAATGAAGGCTGAATACATTCTGAAAACAACATTTCAAACTCATGAGGGTCATTATGAACTTATGGTCATGCCTTTTGGCCTTACCAATGCACCTTCTACGTTTCATGGTTTGATGAATTCCATTTTCAAACCCTTAGAAAATTTGTGTTAGTATTTTTTGATGATATACTAATCTATAGCAAGTCTTGGAAGGACCATGTTAAACATGTTGACAAGGTGCTCAAACTATTGGAGGAGAAACAATTATATGCAAAAACCTCCAAATGTTTCTTTGGAGTACAAGAGGTGGAATATCCGGGTCATATTGTATCTCATGAAGGTGTTAAGGTAGACCCTAGAAAAATTAAAGCCATTAAGGAATGGAAAATCCCCACATCCATAAAGCATCTGCCAGGATTTCTCGGGTTGACAGGGTGTTATTGCAAGTTTGTTAAGAATTATGGAATAATAGCAACACCTCTAACAACATTATTGAACAAAGATGCATTTTTATGGACTCCGGAAGCAACAAAGGCCTTTAAACATCTTAAAGAGGCAATGTGCCAAGCACCAGCCTTAGCTATGTTGGACTTCACAAAAACCTTTATTGTGGAATGTGATGCCTTAGAAAATGGAATTGGTGTTGTTTTAATGCAAGAAGGAAGACCCATTACTTCTGAAAGTCATCCAATCAAAGGAAAGTATTTACACAAAGGTATTTATGAGAAGTAAATGTTGGTAATACTACATGCACTTAAGAAATGATGACCGTACCTAATGGGAAGACACTTCAAGGTAAAAATAGATCATGATAGTCTTAAATTCTTTTTAGAACAACGATTATCTTCAGAAGAGCAGTAAAAATGGGTCACAAATATGTTGGGTTATGACTTTGAAATCATATACAAAAAATGGAAGCAAAATGTTATGGTAGATGCACTCTCAAGAAAGGATGAGGATGTGGAAGCATTGCTTTGTGCCATTTCTATTATCCAACTAGATTGGATAAACAAAGCAAGGGA
>APFE031122612.1:200939-212870 GCA_000404065.3 Pinus taeda
GACCGTCGGATTGTAAGTTACAAAAGTACATAGTAAAGAAACACACTTTACCTAACTCTATACTAGACCAAGTTATACTTAACTATTTCCTATGTGTTGGAATATCCTAACAGGTTTGGCCTTCCAAGCACAAGAAGAATATTTAAGTAGCAAAGTGTAGCAGAGAGTTTGCAGCCATATCACAAGTAGAAAATGTTCTCAAAGCCTACATCAAACCCTACCTAATGCAAAGTTCTCTAGAATACTTTTCCAATGATATGTGAACGTATAAAAATGGATTCTTGAATCAAAAGATATGCTCTCTCGAAATCCAAGGATTTCAAGCCTTATGAAGGAAGGAATATCAAAGTAGACAACATATCGAATATTGCACATCGACATATCAAATATTAGAACCCTGGAGATCAACACATCAAGACATCATCACATCAGTTTTCATAACCCTAGAGATCAACACATGAGCACATCAACACATTAGATATCAGAACCTCAAAGAGTTGTAGTAGTTGGCACATCAGAGATTGGAACCTTGGGATATTGGAAGGATTGAGGCATCAAAATATCAAGATATTATAGGTTTGGGACATCAGAATATCAGAACTTCTTAACTGAGGTATTCTAAGAAGCTACAATGTTCAATGGTTTCGATAATTCTAAAAAGCATTGCGGAATGGCAAAGAAGATTAGCAAATAATTATGTTGCGAAACCAAGGTTTTATGGGCCCTCTTCTCTCTCCTCTAGTAGTACACATGGCGACATAAGATTGGCTCCGAGAAGCTATAGTGGCATCTAGCGTTAGCAACGTCGCAGGTTGATTCGATGTTATTGGGTGGACATATGTGCTAGATCTAGGTGACACAGGTCATCGCTATGAAGCCGCCACATGGAGTAATGATATCATATCGGAGGTTGGCATATCAAAGGATGAAAACATCGTAACTTTACAATGATTTTGAAAAGCTATGATGAAAGGGGATTCCGATATTGGGTTGACACATGGTCATGAGAATCCAAAGAACTAAGGGCGCAAAGCAGTTAGCAAAGGAAGATTGGTCTTCAGTAGGAACAAAATGCCTTAGCACATAAATGCTAAGCCACAGGTCACAACTCTCAGTCCTATGGAGGAACAATGCTGAAGGAGCTAAGTGTCACAGGAGCTAAGGATATTGAGGCTAGGAAGCATCGTAATGTTCCACATTTGTGAAGTTATGATGTGGAGTTTCTCCGATGATGCAATACAACGAGTTAAAGGATGTATGGGTTGGAAATAGTGAAATACAATGTAGCTTAGAGGAGTTGATCATTGAAAGGGGCTAAACCTATAGAAGACTTTGTGACAGGAAATCGAGGATGACATTTCTGGTAGAGACAAATTTGGGAGAATGAAGGAAGAAATTTCTTTCTTCGTGTGCACGAATGGTTGTGATAATTGGGAATAGAGCGGCCACCTTTATGAACTGTCAAGATATGCAGAGCGATAAATGAGAATAGGACTCTCGGAGGAGTTTGCAAGTCACTTGAGAATTAATTTCTCAGTATGGATCTCTACCCAGTCAGACAAAAAAGAATTGCAAGGTCCATTTTTGTTTTGGTACAGTGATAAGAAACTACTAAGAGATGCAACATTAGTAAGGGAAGCCATACCTAAGTACATTTGGGTAGCTAAAGGACAAACAACAAAGACTTCCTTGTGAAAAGTAACTCAATTGAACAAAACCATCACCTGCAATGGAGAAGATGGGGAAGTTGAGCTAATTTCCAGTGTGTTGTGCTGTGTGAGGTGTGTATTGAGATAGAAATGTCAAAGCACCAAGGAGAAAATTGTGTGAAATAGCAGCAAGTGCATCAAAAGTACTGTGTGGAAATTGTAAGGGTAGTTCTGAAGAGTAGTGAGCAGAGAGCCCTTGATAGAGGAGGCAGAGCACAAAGGAAGTGTTATTGTGAGAAGCAAGAAAAGACCTCATGTATGAGAGCACAAAAGAGAGTGTGTAGAAGTTGAATATGCAATTAAACATTTTGGTCTTTTACTTTTAATAATGTATACCTCTATTTTTAGTTTGAAAATTGTATGAAGTAGTAGAATAGTGGCAAGAGAAGGTTGGTGGCTACACAATGAAGGGGTTGCTACCTCTTGGCAAGTTGTTGCTTTCTAACCAAAGGGGGTCAGTGCTTCCTGTCAGTGGGTTCTCACAAACAAATAGATATCATTGAGTGGGTTCTTAATTTATATCATAAACAAACAACAAATTTGGTGGTTTTTCTCCTTTGGGTTTCCACATGAAAAACACTTTGTGAAATGTGTGTGTGTGTGCTTCTCATGAGATTGTTGTATGAACATGTGTATTTGAAATTGTTTATTCACTACTTTAGTGAATAATTTCTCTCACAAGTGAAAGAATATAAGAAGGGATTGTAAGAATAACAGAAAAATGAAAAGTGTTTCATAATTATTGATTCACCCCCCCTTATCCGCAGTTCCTTATTTCAACAAAATCTTCCAATCATCCCTGGAAAGTTAAATTCCCTTGCAAGTTATGTAAGGGTGACCAATTTCACATCTGAATTTGTTGGCAGCTTCTGGAGATAATGTTGGTGACAAACCATCGATTAGTGATCACAAGGTTCACGAAAATAAGGGTAAAGTCAAATTTCCTTGTAAGTTATATGAAAGGAATAATCCTATTCACCTTTTTCCTTAAATGGATGAAGACTCAAAAGTGTTCGAAAACCTTACAACTTCTTAGCCTCAACTTTCGGCTGGTTATCGAAAGATTTCCTCTAATCCTATACTATTTGATGAAGTGATTGATCAAAACCTGAATCCAATTAATCCTAGTCTCTCTAAACGTGAATCCCATGAGTCCATTCCTGAGCAACAAGTGGTTGAGAAAATGGTGACTTGATTCCGCTTTCATTTGATCATACTTTTCCCATAGAGAGTGAGGATCATACTGCTCAGGTTCTTCTTGTTTCTTATAATTCTACTGACAAGGGGGCATTTCTTCCATTCCTATGAAACCCCCTCCAAGAAAATAGGCCATTTCCTTTGATTAGACTCAATTGAAAAAACCTCATCTCCCTTCTTACATGCTTTTTAAGATCATGGTAAAGGCTTATGATAAGAATATCCATCACACTATTATAGATGAGGGAGCTTCTGTTAGTATTTTGTCCTCCACTGATTGACAAGCTTTGGGTTCCCCACCACTTGTGTCTATCGTTTTGAACCTGTTATATTCTAATAGAAGAACTAACCAACCCTTAGGGATCCTTCCCTAATTTTCTGTTACCTTGGGAGGAAAAATTGTATGTATTGATTTTATGGTTCTCATGGGACCTTTGGACATCAATTTTCTCTTGGGCAAGACTATGTTTATACTATTAATGTTGTTGTTTCCACACTCTTCCGAGTGATGTGCTTCCCTCATGATGGAAGGATTGTGACTAACGATTAGCTTTCATTTGTTGGTCTTGATTTGATTGCCAATAATCCTACTTCCCTAAGCATTCCAAATGTGCAAGTGGTATCTTCCCCACCACAAGTTAATTATGTGGTAGCCTATCCCATTCAGATACCTACTGATGAAGATGAGCCTTTCACTATCTCCTCAACTTCTTAAGAGCTAGATCTAGTAGGTGATATGGTGAATCATTTACTGGGGGCATTGGAGTTTGATATTTCCATTAGATCCCTTGATATGTATCCCTTTGAGAGCATTGTTCTCCCATTTGATTAGAACCTCTTGGAAGCCATGGGCATCTGTATGTCATGATCAAGGTTCTTTGAGGATAGTTATTTTTCTTGTGTCAATCTCATTAAAAAATGAAATAAGGTCTCTGAGCAAAGTTCTTTTTCTTGTGTCAAACTCGTTAAAAAATGAAACAAGGTGTTTGAGCAAAGTTATTTTTCTTGTGTCACGTTCATTAAAAACTGAAACAAGGTGTCTAAGAAGAGTTCTTTTTATTGTGTCAAGCTCGTTAAAAAATGAAACAAGATTCTAGAGCATAGTTCCTTTTCTTTTGTCAATCTCATTAAAAAATGAAACAAGGTCCTGGAGCAAAGTTCTTTTTCTTGTGTCAAGCTCGTTAAAATATGAAACAAGGTCCTTTGAGAATAGTTATTTTCTTGTGTCAAGCTTGTTAAAAGATGAAACAACTCCCCTTCCAATTCGATTCTTTTATTAGATATCATAAAATTCTAAGTCAAGTATTTCACTTGATCTAGTAAATGAACCTTCATTCCATCTACCCAATAACCAGTAGTCTACTTAGGTGCATGAAACGAATCTTGGGGGACATGTACCTCAAATTGAGTTATTATGTTGGGGGCATGCAAACCACTTTCAAGCATACTTTTTCTCATGTTTCAAGTTTGTATAAAAATGAAACCATCTTCAAGTATTTTCAAGCATAGTTTTTCTCCATTTCAAGCTTGTGTAAAAATGAAACCAATTTCAAGCATAGTTTCCCATGTTTCAATCTTGTGTAAAGATAAAATTGTTCTCATTCTATCTCTCATGATTGATATTTTTTATCAGCCTATTTCTACCATATGAGAATTGGTTTTGTCTTTCCATCGTCACCATCTTCTTGGCAGATCATATGCTTTCACTTGGTTGTTTTACCCTTACCTAGGGAACAACTTCGATGAGTGGTCTTATTAGTCAGCCTCTTGACCTTTGCATGCTTTGAGTAGTTCCATTATGACCAGCACCTGTTTCTATCCTTTATACAACTCATTCCTCCAGGAGGAGTTCTCTTTGAGCTCTTTTCAAACTCCCTAAACATGAAAATATTGTCGAGAACTTGCCTTTTCGAACTCGTAAAAGTAAATGAAAAAACGTATACTCAGAATAAATTTAACCCTTTTCCGGACTGAGATAGACTACTTACAAAAATGAAATTCCTTAGTCGAACATGACTAAGAGGTTCTCCTGAGCATTGTTTTCTACCTTTTCAAACTCAAGATAGTATTTACAAAAAATAACCTTTAGAGTTTTCTTTTTCAGCTATTTTTCAAACTCTCTAAACATGAAAAATATTTTTATTTATACCTTTGATGGACTCATTAAAACATCAAACAATGGACTCATTGATCATAACGGGACCGAACCACTCCTTCTCTGGGTTCATTAAATATTCTCAGAGGGATTCATCCAAAGGATGAACTTACAAATCAATCATATGTTATCCTCCTCAAGCTTGTCAAAAATAAAGAGGTACTAACCGGTAATGGTTGGGAAAATTTGGAAAATGGGATACTTCATTTGTTAATGGCAGTGAGTCTCTCTTGAACATGAAACTCTTCCACTTCAACTTTGTGGCTATTGGGTTGGGAATTATGCTTGTCTTTTGGTTTATCATACCTTTCCAGAGCCTCCATTTTGGTTTTGGGTCAATGATGCGAACTCCATGTTCGCATTACGATACAGATATTGTCCTTGATGGCAACTCTCTCAGATGAAATATCACAGTATAGCAGGTAAACAAAAAATAATTGTAGATCGGTCTTCACAAAATGAAGAAATAAAGATATACGTAGGTTCACCATTGACCAAGCTACGTATACACATAGGTTTACGGTATACAAGTCGCCTATACATACACACACACTTTCACAGAAGGAAAAATGCGTATACCTTGGAAAACTAAGTTTTGGTCCGAAGTATTTGGTCCATGGTATTTTGATCCATGGTATTGGTCCAGGGTATCTAGTCTGAGGTATTGACTGGAGGTATTTGGTCCAAGGTATTGAGAAAGGCATAAAACTATAAAAGGAGGAGAAGATCATTAGGCTAAGGTGTGCAAGTATCGAATATTTGATGAAGTGTGAGATCTAGTATGTAGGTTACTGGGTTATGGTGCATTGCTGGATCTGAACTAAGGATGAACCTTAGCGGATGATGAGGGACTAGATCTAATGTTGGATTAGGATCTTAAGGCATAAAATGAACTATCATTATGTGTTTTTGCTCATGCATATTCTAGATCTTAATATTGACGCATATATTATTCTGTAAATGATATGATCTAGGTATAACTGAAGTCTGAAATAGCTGCACAATAATGAATTAATATTTGGAGATATATATGCTGGTTGGATTTGAGGAAAGTGCGTAGACACGTAGCTTTGACATATGAAAGTAGCGTATGCCTTATACAATATGTTTTAGTTGCTGATGTTTGCTGTTGCAGAGTTCTAGGTTCTGGTGTGGGTTTTGGTTACTATATTATGATGACAGTATTCTAAATGATCAGTTTGATGGGTTGTCAAAGTGATTGATTGATTCGTTTGTGGTTGGCTCAAAAAGAAATTGGTTGATGCAGATATATTTGATGATTGAATTACACTTATGATGTTGTTGATGGATCCAGTCTGAAAATTTATGAAACGTGGTCCCTGGAGGAAGAGAGAAGGTTGTAGCCTTCTATAGGTCGACGCCTACATACTAGCACACATATCGGCTAGCACAAGAGCTAGGGGGTTGTAGCTCCCTTCCACTAGTAGCAAGAAAATGAGAGAAGGTTGCAGCCTTCTGCAGGTAGAAGCTTGCATACTGGTATAAGTCTGCACCAATACAAAATTGTAAACATAATTTTCTTATTATTAACAGAAGATAGAGATGACAACAACAAGTGGTTTTTACCCACATTGGGTTTCCACCTTATATCTTGATGTTCATGTGTGATCCTTATGATTTATTCTGCCTTTACTGTATTGTCTACTTAATATTTAACATAATGGTTAAAGTTCAATACATGATAAATTGGGTAAATCAAAAGTCCTTTGCATATACGTTGGCTTCTTTAATAACAATCGTGTGTACACGCTGGTTCACTTAGCTAAAGTAGGGTATACAAATATGGCTATGAAAATGAAAAATTATTGAGTTACTAATACTAATTCACCCCCCCTCTCAGTATTATTTCCAACACTCCATTTTAGTATTGTCGTTGTGTTCGGGAGAATTCATTTAGTTGATATTTTCTACAACACTCTTAAGCCTTCATTCCATGCATGTTTTTCCTGATCCAATTCTGTATCAACATCATTTCGATCATTCTGTCTCAAATCATCATACCCATTTCATATCGTTGATGAGGGATACATCAAGGCCCTCCTGTGATAGGTCGCTTCCTGTCGACATCAACTCATCATCGAAGAAGTTGACATATAAACATCCCTTTGGTACCTTGGTGCTTGCATACATCAATGGAAACTTTCCTCACTCTTGGTGATAGGCTTACATCATTGGCCTATGGTGAAGTAAAATTATAAGTGCGGACATGAACAAATTCCTCTAGCCCAATAATGGGTCTAGCCACAACAGATACATTCTATGGAAGATTTCCTTAGATTAGAATCAATCAAGACGGCCTACCTCTTGGTCGCTTATCCTACTTGATTATGTCCTCCCTTGCTCGCTCCATCAATCTCTCGCTTCCTTCTTCGAGCTCCTAAAACAAGTAAACAACAACAACACACAAACATGATAATAGACAAATTGCATTTCAACCTACTTAATGAGTCAAGAAGCATCAAGATACGAATATGTAATATTACAAAACATGTAGGAAATCGATCGATATTTGCATATATTAATATCAAAGAGAGATTACAACCATTCGTCTTAACGTTACGGTCTTCCTCTGACAAGACCAGGTTCCCACACACTTCTGCTAGCATTCCATGATGGCTTCAAACAACGATAGTTTAAAGGCTTTTCCCTTTAGAATTCACTCCAAACCCAAACACACTTCTCCCTCACACAACCAAATGGCTACAACTAGTAATAGCTTGCTTATCTAATCAAAATAGTATACTCACACTCAACCAACACTCTAACTATCACTATCACACTAGTTTTGCTTGGGAAGAAGGAAGGTTTATATAGGAAAAATGGATGGGAGATGGATCCTCTTCTCATGGGAGAAGGACTTATCTCTTGAGGTAGTTCCATCATTATATGGGAAAGGATCCCAAACTGTCATCCTCGTCCCCATCCGACCAAACCATTTACTAGACTTCCATTACGGAGCTTATAGAGTTGGAAGCTTCGGCTCCAAATTTAAAAAACTTTCCATAATAGGACCAACATGACTTGAAAACAGCTCAGTCACACTGATTGATGTGGGGAATAGTTCTAATCTCTACACATTAGCACGGGGGAGACAAAGGTCATTAGCGTCAGTCTTGTATATTGGGCAAAACAAAATTTCAAGGAAATGGTGCAAAAGGGAAATGATCTTCTCATTAAGAGGGACATAATGGGAGTTTCTTCATGAAGGAAAAGCATGCGGGGTTCACTCTAGAGGTCCTCTAGGATCAAGGAACGGGGAATACAGGGACAGTGAAAAAATGTTGTGTAATAGATGCCCCCTAAAGCATGAAGGCCAAGCTGGAGTGAGAGATGAAATGCTTTATAAATTAGTGCAGGGAACTGGTCTACCGTTGGAGAACTTGCAAGAAAGTACATAGACATATACACAAATTGAGATCTCTATCAAATGATACATAAATCATGGCATGGATGCATCCATCCATAGAATGATCGTGTAAATGGATCCAGGTATGGGCGCATCCATCCGTCAAAGAGGATCATAACAAAACCAAGGTATGGTCGCAACCATCCAATAATGAGAAGGATCACATATGATAACTCATGGTCTGGTCACACCTAGCCATTTGATCGAGACATGCATATCATCGCAACTTGGACTTTTGTGATCTGAGTCCAGGGTCTTGCGCTCCAACATGACTTGATCAAAGTACAGATCCTAACATGCGAATAGATGTGTTGATGTAGAACATGCTAGAAATTCGCTTGATTACCAATCAATGATATAAACTGTTAACAAGTGCGAGAGAAACCACGAATAATGAAAATGGCCCTCAAGGTACTATCAACACAATTCATGGAATGTGAATACAGGAACTGAAGTCGAACACCCATGAAAGCCAATGATGTGAACTTGTCGTTGAGTGCGAAGAACTTTCCATAGGGCATGCAAGCTCCAAGGTACTGGAAGGGAGTCTCTCAACCAACTTCCGAGATAATGAGTCAATGTCGACGGAAAGCAACCGTGTCGAAGGAGGGCCATAATGAATCCCACATCATAGAAGCGAGACAAGAGGATGAAAAATGTTTTTTGGATGATACAGAGGGACAGAGGTAAGTGTAGCTGCACAAGGACAACTCTTGAACATATCGGTGACACAACTGGAAGTTTGGCAGCTTTTGGATCCATGGGATCGGTGGTCATAATGACATGGTAGAGATCAAATGGAAGGCAAAAAATGAACAGACCAAACTCAGGAAGGTCAACGATGCAGAGGATGATGTCCCAAACCAACATGAAGCAAAGAGTGTCATGTTCAAGAGTAAGATGTCGACATGACTTGATAGATTTCCAAATTCCCCCCCACCATTTCTAGTGAGTACCCCAATTATTTTTTAATCACAAGCTTGAAGGGGATTAAATATGGTTGCACTGTAAGTTCATCTTTCAGACGAATCCAACCTAGTAAGTTTAACGAGCCCTAGGAAGGAGAAGCTCGTGTTTGTCATGGTGACGAATCCGATGTTGTTTAATAGTTTAATGAATCCGAAAAAGGTGTAACTCAGTATCTTTTTCATGTTTAGAGAGTTTGAAAAAGACACGTGAAAGAAAACTCCACATGGTCCCTTTTCGTATGTTTGTGTCTCTTGAGCCCGAAAAGGTAGAAAACAATACTTGAGAGAACCACTTGACCATTTCAGTCAAGGAGTACCTTTTTCGTAAATAGTGCCTCCAAGCCCGAAAAAGGGGTAAACTTATATTGGGCACACAACGTTTCTTATCCGTTAACAAGTTCGAAACAACAACGGCTCGGCCATATTTTCGCTATTAAAGGATTGGAAAAGAGATGAAAGCGAACCCCCCATTTTTATTCTCTTTAACGAGTCAAAAAGGGAAAAATACTCAGCAATCTTTTCATATGAGTTTAACGAGTCGAGAAAAGGGTTGAAATATGACTCATCGCCATCGTCGAGCATCCATCACCTGTTACTGCATAGGTAATGCAAAGTGTATTATTGAGTCCTTGAGGTAAAATAGGTCAAAATATTTACAAAACGTGATATTTTCATGAAAAATGAATAAAAAGAGGAAAAGTAAATATATTTTTACCATCTACCATTTTACCTTTGCAATGAAGACTTTTTACTCACTTTTGCCCTAGTTTTTCTAGAGCAGATTACGGGAGATCCAGGAGGTCAATCAACGAGCCATCAGTTCTAAGTAACAACCGAAACCCTGAGCTCCATTTTGACACTATTCATTTATGTTTTTAGCCATTTTTTAGGACTTTTAGGGAGGTTTTTGAGAAATTTTTTCGCCCTCGGTCGGTGCAAGTTTTGAGCACGGGATCGCGTCAGCCGAGGGTTATTTGCATAACCATTTGTGCCAACCAATGTGAATGTTTCTATTTTTTTTTTTTTTCTCAAGAATTGACCGTTAAAACTTGAATTTTATGTGTCAAAATTGATGATTGACTCAAATAAATGGCTTTTGCAGGACAGAAATTGTCGAAATGGTGGATTAGAAGGAAAGAGAACATGAAGATGTTGACACCCAGGCGTTGAACAATCCAAATTGCCTGGAGGCTTTGAGGACTTGCGAGCTACTCACATTATTCCTTACACCAGGGATGCAGGCCCAGCCCGAGTTGCTTTGATACTTAATAAGCCTTTGGGACATCAATCGCGAGATTTTTGTCATTAGGGACCAGGAGCTAGAGTTGACAACTTCAGATATCTACTTGATCATTGGACTGTCTCATAGAGGTGAGCCAGTGAACTTGTATGGGTCACGTCTGGTTGGGGCAAGCATATCTTCCCTAGTTGCCAGACATTTTCTTGAGGCCCTGAAATCCAAGAGCGGGAAGATAGAGATTTCCAGTGTGCGGGATTTGACACTGAGGGTGCTTTTGTTGACTATCAACAGAGTGGCGAGGTCCCATGTGGAACATGAGATTAACAAGTCGAATTTCCTTTATGCTATTGACTGCACAGTTCCTACAGTTTTCAACTAGATAGAGGCCATGAAGATGAACATCAAGCACCAGTTGTTCGAGGCCATGGTAGGGAATCTAAAGAAATTTGGCTTCAAATCAGTACTTGTGACTTTCTTCCTGGAACGAGTGCCACTGTTCCAGTCTCATTTGACTGAGATTGACCCTCCTACGCCACACAATCCATGGATGGCCCATTGGAGTCGTTTGACACCCAGGATCGCTGGTGGTCAGCATATGTCATACCAAATAGCAATCTTCTCATGGCTACGTCGACAAAATATTGTCATGGAGGATTGGCCGTACATCAGCACTGATTTTCGTGGAGACCCAAATATGCCCTTACCAGATGGGGAGGACTTTGATGACGAAGGTAAAAAAATCAAATTTTTGATTTTGATGTTTTTTAATTGTATTGGTATATGCATACTTATAACATTTCTCTTGTCTATGCAGATGTTGGACTAGAGCGACCAGTTGGGATGTCCCCAATAGCTAGGTGCGTACCTCACCCCATCGATGTTGTCACCCTTATCAAGAAGGGAGTGATAACGAGGAGGAGATCGTGAGGAACGACGAGGGGTTGACTCATGGTATCTTGGAGTATGCTTGGATAGGAGACATGCCTCGGCAGTACCAGAGGCACACAGTGGGAGTCTCAGATCGGATTCTCTGATTATTGAGTTGTGTTGCATGATTTGTCTTGTGCTATCATGACCACCATGTTGAGTAGTTCCTCGGTCTAGTACTTACATTTTTTTTTAGGCCTGCTTGCCATGGATGTACAAGGCCTATGAGATACCGATGTTATTATAGAAATACATATTATTTTTGGGTTGATGTATCAAACATTCTCATATGTATATACATACATAGA
>APFE031122615.1:0-21630 GCA_000404065.3 Pinus taeda
GGTAGAATACATTGTAAGGGCTCATCAGAATAAAATCAATGCCAACCTTGTAAGTGTAGGACAAATGAAGAGGTTGGTGAACTCTAGTAAGGGTTGCATGCTTATGGTCGTAAGGGGGAAAGATAAAGAATTAATTGATGCTTTTCAAGGTTGTGATCCTGAACATAAAAAGAAATTATGTAAATTAATTTCTAACTTTGATGAGATATTTTAGGAACCCAAGGGATTGCCTCCAAAAAGGGGAATCCAACATGAGATTCATTTGTAGCATGACACTCCTTTACCAAATATTGGCATGTACAAGATGTGGTCCATTGAGATGGAGGAAATAAAAAAGCAGGTGCAGGAATTGCTGGATCAAGGGGTCATCAGGCCGAGCACTTCTCCATGTGGCTCTCGAATCATCTTGGTGCCAAAGAAAGATGGCAAATGGAGGATGTGCATTGATTATTGAGCATTGAATAAGATCATGGTGAAAAATCACTACCCTCTTCCATGTATAGATGATTTATTAGATCAGTTAAAGAATGCTATCTATTTCACCAAGTTGGATTTGCATAGTGGTTATCACCAGGTGCGGATTATAGAACAGGATGTGTGGAATACTACCTTCAAAATGAAGCAGGGGTTGTTCGAGTGGATGGTGATGCCATTCGGACTTTGCAACGCTCCAGCTACGTTCATAAGGGTCATGAATGATCTCTTTAGGCCTTTTATTGATGAGTTTGTTCTTGTATATTTAGATGATATTCTTGTTTTTAGTAAGAGCTAGAATGAACATGTATGCCATGTAAAGAAAATGTTTGATGTATTGAAAAAAGAAAAACTCTATGTAAAGTTGTCAAAGTGTGAGTTCGGGAAAACCTCATTGGTTTACCTAGGTCATATTGTTGGTCATGGTCAGTTGAAAATTGATCCTTCAAAAGTTGAATCAATTGTAAAATGGCCTAAGCCTACTAATGTATCAGAGGTCTGTAGCTTTTTAGGTGTAGTCCAGTATTGGCAAAGATTCATTGTCAATTTTTCTGTTATAGCAGCACCTTTGCACACATTGACAAGTGTGAAACGAGTCTTTCAATGGGGAGGAAAGAAGCAAAAGTCCTTCAAAGCATTGAAGGAAAAGATCAGCATTGCGCTAGTCCTAGCCTTACCCAATATCCAACAGCCATTTGAGATCGAAACCGATGCCAGCGGATACGCCATGGGAGTTGTACTGATGCAGCAAAAGAAGCCAATCTGTTACCATTATGAGAAATTTTCTCAGGCTGTGATAAACTATCCTACTTATGACAAGGAGCTTTATGCCTTGGTCTAAAGCGTGAAGAAGTGGAAGCACTACCTGATCGGCAAGGAGACCATCATCCATATAGATCATCAGCCCTTGCAGTACCTACAGTTGCAGACCAAGTTGCAGCAATCTCTCCATTTCAAGTGGATGGGTTTTCTTCAATAGTTTCATTTGGTAATCAAGTATAAGAAGGGAACTAGCAATAAAGTGGCCGATATGCTATCTCACCCTCCTCTTTCTACTTCTGTTATTTTGCATAATGCGTTATTGTCTTTTGAAAGTTATGCTGAATAGTATGCTAACAATGATGACTTTAAAGAAGTTTATGCAAAACTAACCCATGGTTCACAGGTGGACAACTATCATTTGTAGGGAAAACTGTTGTATCGCCTTGGTAAATTGTGTATTCCCACAGAAGAAAGAGTGCATGTAATTCGAGAGGCCCACAACTCTCTTGTGTCTGGACACTTTGGTGTCGAAAAAACTTTAAGTCATTTACAACGATTTTGTTTTTGGCCTCACATGAAAATATAATTTGTGACTCGATATGTTAAGGGGTGCATGATGTGTTCTGTTTCAAAGCCCTCTAATAGAAAACTTGGGCTTTACATACCACTTCCTATTCCAAGTCGTCCATGGGAAAGTGTGTCAATGGACTTTGTAGGATGTCTACCTTTGTCTAGGAAGGGTCGCGACTATTTGTATGTCGTAGTTGATCATTTTAGCAAAATGTGTGTTCTTATGCCTTGTAAAAAGCAGATTACTGTAGAGCAGACTGCTTCTCTTTTCTTTTAGTATGTTTGGGTCCACTTTGGGCTACTTCGATTATGTTAGATAGAGATCTCGCTTCCTTGGAGAGTTCTGGACCAGCTTGTGGAGGATGATGGACACCAAATTGAAAATAAGTACGACATTTAACCCGCAGACTGACGAACAGACAGAGGTGGTTAACAAGACCGTGGTACATTTGTTGAGGGGTTACTGTGGGAAACATCCCAAGTTGTGGGATGAGCATCTCCCCTACATACAAAATTCCTACAACTGAGCAGTGCATTCATTGATGCAGCGTTCACCATTTGAGACATGTTTTGGATACTTGCTCAAGGATCCTTTTGACATGGTCTTTGGAAGAGAGGATGGTTCCAGTTGACGAGATGAGAAGGATAAAGCTCAATAGTTCATTTAGCGAATCCAAAAGATCCACCAAGTAGTGCAGGAGCAGTTGGAAAAGAGTCAAGCCCATTACAAGGCTCGACATGATAAGCACCGAGTCGACCATCAGTTCCAAGTAGGCGACAAAGTGTGGTTCCACATCAACAAAGACAGGATGAAGGGGGAAGGAAAGAAGATGCGACCAATCCGGTATGGGCCATTCACCATATTGGAGAAGATTGGGAATAATGCCTTTCGTCTTGACTTTCCAGTATATATGAAGATGTACTCAGTGGTGAATGTGGAGAACCTAAAATTGTATGAACCGCCATTGATCATGGAAAATGATGAGGTGGGCACCATTCCTACAGTTGATGATTTCGCACCTGAATATCTCGATGAGTTGCCTGAAGACATCATTCTCGACTGAAGAATCGGGACTTTGTGATGAGGAGATGTAGAATACCTTCGATTTGGATTAAAGGGAATGCATCCAAGCAAGGAAAAATGTATGGAGAAAGAAGGAGTGAGGGCACAATACCCTCACTTGACAGTTGATTGATGAAAAGTTTTTGGCGGCCCAAAAGCTCCTCAGTGGGGAGGATTGATCCAAGAGGATCTCAAGACATCAAGAAGATGGATAAAGGCTCGAAATTCAAAATGGAAGAAAGGAGAAGTTGTTGGCATCAGTTAAGAGGGCTCATCTTCTTGATCGTGGTGGCACGAAGGGTTCGTCAATCTGAGCTTGTATGCAAAAGATAGATCTATTCAAATTTTGGTGTGGCAGGGGAAAAATGGGGCCCATAGTGTGCCACATGGCATCCCAGTCAGCACGTGGGATCCACATGGCAGCTTGACACTTGACATCCCTCCAGTGGTCTCCTAAACCTGCATAAGAAAACATGGGATATTTTGGTTATAACTAAAATTTCTATATAGTTATTTAAATTAACTATATAAATACAAATACATAACCAAATCTAAAATTGTATATAAAATATATATCCCAACTATATCATAAACTGAACTGTTGAAAAAAATATATGGTATTCAAATCCTAACCATGTTAATATATTACCAAACCGAATAAAACCATATATCATATATATAACATATATATAACTGCATATATATGATATGCAACGGTTATATATATATGATATAACAAACAAAACACATATGGTGGGAAGATTACATGGTTTATGGCCATATAAAGTTAAAACAAAATAACCGATGGTAAACAATGGGTCCCGGTGGGGCTTGGGTAGGCGGACATGTAGGTGGTCCTGCCACCCAAAGCCACCCACGATGTAACCGTGCCAACCAAACGAATTAATGCAGGTTTCCTATGTTTGGTGGTTGGGATATGGGATGGATGCGGGTCCCATGAAGTACGGGCCCACCCTCCAACTTTGATACAAAAATATATTATATGCCCATTTTAAAACATGCGGTTGGGGGTAAACAACTATCTGTTTAAAATACACATTACCATAACCACATCTATGGTAATTCCACCTCCAATATTATTTAAACATAACATATTGCCAGTGCCTAGGAGGAGGGAAATCAACGACACAAATTTCGAGACAAGGTGGTGGAACCTTGAGCACTCAAAAACACTGGTGGAACCTTGCCTGAGCAGAATTTTTGCAGGAGGGTGATTTTGGTCCAGTATCAGAATTCGGTGACGAAAATCCATTGGTAGTGTTAGTTTCTGCAACAAAGATCTGCAATTTTCGGGCATTTTTTAGCATGGAGGTATAATGCTCCATTTTTGTAACTAATGAATGTAACTTCTTTTGATGCCATTTATTTTAATGAATGAAGGTCTCCCCATTGATCGAGCAGGGCTTGAAGACGTAGTCCACGAGGGACGAACTCCATTATCAAGTTCTTGTCTTCTTATCTTCTCATGTGTTTCTTCTTGTTCTTCTCACATATGCACATTTAAGTTTGTCTTTGGTTAAGCTACAAACTGTTTATGTAATTATTTTCATGCATCTATAAAAAAAAGATAACCTGGATCATTTATCAAGACCAATCATAAATGCATCCACTATACTTAAGCATAACTCAGTATTGCATGAAAGCTACATTTAACAATATGCTCAAGATGTAGATTTTAAAGATGTATATGCAACTTTAAGTCAGGGCAAACAAGTAGAAGAATTGGATTATCATGTTAAGGACCAACTCTTATATTATTTGGGAAAGTTATGCATTCCTCAAACTGAAAGAGTTAACATAATTCGAGAAGTACATACTTCTCTAATATTAGGTCATTTTGGTGTAAGTAAAACAGTTGCACAGTTGCAAAGGTTCTGTTTTTGGCCAAGAATGCATGAAACAATTTGTAGATATATTAAAGGGTGTACCATGTGTGCTACAAGCAAGCCCATTAATATAAAATTAGGCTTGTACCCTCCACTTCTAGTTCCTTCTCATCCTTGGGAAAGTGTTTCCATGGACTTTGTTGGGGGATTGCCAACATCTAGAAAAGTTCATTATTATTTATATGTTATTGTGGATAGGTTCAACAAAATGTGTATTTTAATACCTTGTAACAAGTAGATTACAGCTAAACAAATAGCGAAGTTGTTATTTTAGCATGTATGGGTTCATTTTGGGTTACCCACTTCCATTGTATCTTATCGAGATTCCCGATTTGTTGGGAAGTTTTGGTCAATTCTGTGGGAATTGACAGACACCAGATTGAAGAAGAGCACAGCATTTCATCCACAAACAAATGGCTGAACAAAGGTAGTCAACATCACAATGATCCAGTTGCTCAGAGGCTATTGCAGCAAGCATCCCAAGCTTTGTGATGAACATTTTTGTTATGTTCAACATGCTTACAACCATGCCAAGCACTCTTCTACTCAGGGATCTCCTTTTGAGACTTGTTTTGGTTTTATACCAAAGTCTCCCTTGGATTTTGTCTTTCGTAAAGACATAGTAGTCGATGGACACAATGATGTGGACAAAGCAACCATGTTCATTAAACAGATCCAAGAAATTCACCAGGCAGTGCGGGAACATCTCGAAAGAAGCCAAGCCAAATACAAGGCAAGGCATGACAAGCATCAAATCGAGCATAGCTTCCAAGTTGGTGATCAAGTCTGGATGTACATCAACAAAGATAGAATGCAAGGTGAAGGTAAGAAGCTGAAGCCAATAAGGTATGGGCCTTTCAAGATACTTGAGAAAATTGGTGAAAACGCTTTTCACCTTGATTTTCAAGCTTATATGCATATCTATTCAGTCATTAATGCAGAGAACTTGAGACTATATGAACCTTCATTGATTGAAGATCCCAAAGAGAAAAGTCAGTTGCCTTCTATTGATGATTTGTTGCCTGAATATCTCAATGAGTTGCAGGAAGACATAGTTCTAGACAGGAAGGTGAGAACTACATGCAGAGGGGATGTTGAGTACCTGAGAATCAGAATCAAAGGTTCAAAATCAAGAAATGCAATATGGATAGAGATTGGACAAGTGAGGAAGTTGTATCCTCACTTGATTGATGATTAAAAAACCAACTTTTGGTGGTCCAAAAGCTTTTTCAATGGGAAGGCATGATCCAAAATGGATCCAAAATACCCTCTAAGTCTTCAAAAATAAAAAAACAATCGCAAAGGATGAAATTTTACAAATGGCGGATTACACTATCGGGCCTGAAAAACATGAAGAAATAGTGAAAAAGAGAGCTATCAGAGGCTTGAACAATGATGCATAGGAGTCGTCGGATCTGACCGATCAATGGTCCAGATCCGATCGGAATATCGCAATCGGTAGTGGCAAGCAGAGGTTATTGGAGGAAGCCATATGACAATTCCAATAGAGATTAGCACAAGTCAACGAGGACCATCGATCAAGCGTGCAGATCAATAGCCTAGGCTAACTTGTGATATCACATTGGCAAAATACAAAGTAGCACTTACCAATAGCCCGGGGACTATGCGATATGTAATTGCGATATATCGCATCACATTATCGCATCGAAGAAATACAAAGGTGTGGGGCCGATATACTTGCAACTTGTGATAGCCAAACCTAACGTGGTTATGGATGAAATTTAATATATTTTGAGTTCCATAAAATGGAGTTTTCCTATGTAAATTCGCATTTTTGTTAAATAAATGAAAACCAAAGGACATGCGAATGGGGCAATAAAATGGACCCAAAAGGGTTTATACATGCAGTGATATATATTTTGAATTCCGTAACGAGCGGGATTTCAAGCATGCCATAGGTGGTAAGTGGTATTGGCCAGGCTCCGCCCGAGCCCATACATTAGCCAACACGTGGCTAGGCGCTGGAGAGAGAAAACCGCCTTTTCAGGCAGGTAACCTCTGGCGCATAAGCCACCCGAAATCAATAGCAACCGTTGGATCAATGACCACTTGCGATAGCGCCCAAAGGGAGATTTTTATGCGTTTTGTGTATTTCTATGTGTAAACAGAGAACGACTATTTGGGAATTTCAAAGGCGCTGATGGCCCCTTCCATTGCAGAACATGTGGCCACCATCCCTGAAGATGTTTAGCAATGATTGCTTAACGCTTAGAGGGGATTTGAGCAAACAAATGATGGGAGCCAGAGAGCCCAGAAGAGGAAACGAATAGACAATGTCAATTAGCTTAAAAGCCACTGAATGACAAAGATAGAGGTAAGTAGTGCTGAGATAGAGAAACAGAGACAGAGAGAAAGGGGGAGAGTCTATGTACTCAGAGAGATTAGAGGGATTCAAGTAAACACCTGTTGTTTTGTAGCTATTGCATTGAGACTCAAATTGAGCTCACTTCTGTAAAACTCTGCTCTTGAAGACATAATAGAGAGGTCACCACTGAAGGCTGGACTAGGAGATGTAGCCCAAGAGTTTTGGGTGATCTCCATATTAAACTTGATGTGTTATGTGCGTTTGTCTGTTATGGTTCTCTAACTACTCATTGTCTATATTATTCGCAATCTTATCAATCCGTTGCACTAAGTAATATAGGAAAATCCATGCACATGAGTCTTTAATACCTTAATATTAGTCTAATATCTCATTTTCAGATCATTAATCATCCTTGCGGTCTATATGCTTATTGCATATGCATGGTGTCCATCATGGTTGTAATAATGTCACCATGTGAAAGAGGATGTTATTGTTGTGAAGTGTGTCATCAGGATTGTATGATTTGTTATGCATTGTTGTGTGTTTCCGTGCTTGCACATTTTCAAATTTACATTGGTGTGGTTGTTGTTGTCATTCATGAGGTCATGGTATGTGTAGTTGATACGGTCATGCATTGATGACTAGAATCTAGCTAGAATGATGGTTATATGGCTATATGATTATGTATTATATGTATATATGTTGTCATGATTATGTTATACATGTATTACACTGATTTGGATGATATTGCAAATGATATATCCTCCCCGAACTTTTCTAAGGTACGTTGGTTTTTTGTGATTTGGTTTAGCTGACATAGTATGCCTTGCAGGAAAAAGATCAAAATGACTAGCAAGATGGTAGACTACAAAGAATATCCCTATAAATAGGATGAGAAATATGGTGTTGGGCACTCTTCTAATTTGGTAGACACATTGAGAATATTGAAGGAATAAATAAGGAGTTGCAAGGCGGACAATGACAAAATCATGCAGGCATAAGAGAAACAACCAGAGGTTAATGCAATACTCCCTCAGAGTTTGTCAGAATTGTAGCGAACAGGGCCTCTTCGAATCAACCATGGATAGGAGGAAATAACTAATGGGGCATATGGAAGTAGGTCTTATGGTGGTCATAGGTCAGATAGAGATGACACAACTAGAGATGGAAGGTTGTTGAATACTCTAGAGACGAGAGGTGATGGACACAGGTACTTCTCTAGTTCTGGTTTTGATAGACATTCTGATCATCATCGTTATCATCCTTACATTAGGAGTGATAGGGTATGATTTCCAAATGAATTTAAGAAAGCAAAGCCACCTATTTTTTATGGCGACGTGAAGAAGACAAAAGATGTAGAGGCTTGGATACTCGGGATGAAGAAATTCTTTGAGTCGAATAATTATACAGATAATATCAAGGCCAAAGTAGCTATCTTCAACTTGAGAGGTAAAGAAGATATATGTTGGGAGGATGTGAAGCGGGTTAGAGACATCAAGACAAAATACTTGAGTTGGCATGAGTTCAATAGGCTTTTCAGGGAGAAGTACTTGTCAGAAAGGTACTACGATGACAAGGCCAAAGAATTTTATGAAATAAAGATGGGATTGATGACAAATGAGGAGTATACAACCAATTTCTTGGAGTTATTGAGGTATGTCTCATATCTTAAATATGAGAAGTCTAAAGTTCAACGATTTGTTAGTGGTTTCCATTAACATTTAAAGATCCGATTGAGTATGATGATCCTTGTTCACTTGAGGAAGATATTTGGAAATTGAAGCATTTTTGTGAGTAGTCGAACCGTAAGAATGAATCTCACCAATGATGGAAATAAACAAAAAGGTAAAGGTAAATGGCAACTGAAAAGAGAAAAGCCTCATAGTGTAGAAGAGAAAGAAACTATGGCACCACAAAAGAAGTTCAACGTAGCTAGACACGAACATGGATCCAAACAACATCATAGAGGTGATGGAACTAGATGGTTGGAGTGTTGGACATGTGGTAAGGAACACCTTAAGAGAGATTTCACACATAATCAGGGTGGTAGACCTCAGAAATATAGTGCACAGGAGGAGGTGACTGTTGGGGATGTTGGTCAAAGCATTCCTCGTATTTATGTAGCACTGGATAACAAATAGGTAGATGTTGAGGGATTAAATCCCCTAGGGTTTTGGGTCAACACCCTAGTAGAGCGGCGGTTGTCTACAGTAAAAAACAAGCATTCCACACAACCATGATACTTAAATAAGCAAACTACGCGAAGATATGTGCACCTAGGGGTCCTTCGTTTGGGTAGATCCAGCCAGGGTCCAAACCCTCTTGGATTTCCTCTCGATCCTTGAACCTGCAAAATAGCCAATCCAAAGAAGCATAACAATATATGGACAAAGTATCATATAGAAATCATTTTCATAACTTATTGAAATATGGTTAGTTATACATTGAAACAACTATTCATATGTAAACCATAACAATAACATCATATACATGAAGAAGATTGATTTTGGGAACAAGACAAATGTTTATTTATTGCAGATAACTAAAACAAAGCAAGGAAAGATATCATCTAAATCTTCCCCTTGCTGGATCCAATTGGAATCGTCCTCCGGATCTGTCCAATCCTGAGTCTTTAAAAGGCTCCTTCCATGACTCACACAAAGATATCTCAACTAGTGAAATGACATCATAACTCAAGGAAACAAGGGTCTCCTGTAGTGGGGGAAGTGCTGGAAGCACAAGGATCTTCAGACCTAATCAGGGATAATCTCAGTAGAGGAATTCTCTCTCTTCTCTCCTCCTTAAGGCCTTCCCATTGAAGCCTTTTTATACTTCTCCCAATGTAGTTTTTTAGTTGGGAATTCGTTGGGAATAGTTGGGCCACGAGCACTAATAGGTAATCAACAGGTAAAACCCATGATCTCCACCTGAAATTAAGGAGATTTATTTTTTAAGTGTTTTAAGACATATACGCAAGTTGGGTATACACAGACCCGCGTACACACGCATTTAGCTCAAGGCAATGTTGCGTACAGGGAGTAAAACATTGTTTTTTAAGTATTTGGACCAAGTCTGGAAGGAGGGGTTTCCCTAGGCCATAAATGCAGCATCACAATATCAAGGGTGAGATTTGGAGCTATAACATTAGACCATCAATAATCTATCATTGAGATGGACAGTAAGCATTTTGATCAAGTTGTTTCTATTTTGATTGACCCTAGATCTAATTATAGTTATGTTAATCCTGACCTAGTGGATAAGTGTGGTTTGAATAAAGAAGTGCATGCAGAGTCTTGGTTAGTACTGTTGTCTACAAGTACAAAGAAGAGAGTTCATCACTAGGTAAGAGCTTGTACATTTGATTTGAATTTTATGCCTACCTCAACACATTTGAATGTATTACCATTGGTATCATACAATATGTTTTTGGGCATGGATTGGTTGTACCTTCATAGAACCAAGGTGGATTGTTATGAAAAATCCATTGAGTGCTTGGATGACAATGGGGAAGAAAGAGTTTTGCGGGGTAATAAGAAAGCAACATTAGTTAGGATGGTGACAACTATGCAGACCAAGCGTAGTCACAGGAAAGGGTGTGTGCTATTTGTTGTGCACATTTCTAGTGACAAAGATAAGGAAGTTGAGGATACAATTTTTTTGAGTAGGTACCCAGTTCTATAACAGTTTTAAGATGTATTTCCTACATACATTTCAGAGTTTCCATCCCACAAGGAAGTAGAATTTTCTATTGAGTTGGTGCTAGGGGAAGCTCTGACATCAAAGGCACCTTACAGGATGAGTACACCTGAGTTGGTAGAGTTGAAGCTGGAGTTGAAGGAAATGTTTGACAAGGGGTGCATTAGGCCAAGTATATCACCATGTGCCACACAAATATTGTTTCTGAAGAAGAAGGATGGTACTCTCATGTTGTGCATTGACTATAGGAAGTTAAACAAAGTGACCATCAATATCTGATATCCGTTACTGAGAATTCATGACTTGTTTGATCAACTGAAGGGAGAAACAATGTTCTCGAAGATTGATCTGAGATCCAAATATCATCAGGTACACATTAAAGAGGAGGAAATTTACAAGATAATTGTTTTTGGACACTATATTAGGTGGATAGACCTACCTATAGTTTTGTGCATATTTTTTTCACATGGTTTTGGGAATGATGGTTTTCTGCCCATGGTATTTTGTAGATTTGGTCAAGGGAACTATGGTTATGTTCTAATCTAGGGTTAATGGATTGGGGGTTATGGATGCTTCAACATGTATATATATGTATTGTAACATTGAAAGGAATATAATGAAAAAATTAATCTGGTAGTTTCATTTTTGGGATCCAGGGGAAAATCTCTGTGTATATCTATTTTATGTTTTATGCTCTCACCATTGTTTATTTTCTGTTTCTAGAATTTGTTTGCAGGTAATTTATGTACATGGTTAAAATCTACTTCTTGTAGTTCCATTCGGGTTGACTAATGCTCCAACTACCTTCATGTGTTTGATGAATAGTGTGTTGCATCCCTATTTGGATAAGTTTGTTATTACATTCATTGATGACATAAAGGTATATTCTAAAAGAGAGGAAGAGCATGTCGAGCATTTGGTAGCAGTGTTGAGTTTTTTGAGAGAGAATCAATTGTATGCTAAGATCAACAAGTGCAATTTCTTTCAGATTGAGATACATTACTTGGGACATGATGTTCCCATGCAGGCCATAAAGTTGGATCTAGAGAAGGTAAGAGCTATCATGGAGTGGGCAGCTCCCAAGAATGTGGACGAGGTGAGATCCTTCACGGGGTTGGCAGGGTATTATAAGAGGTTAATCAAGAGCTTCTCACAAATTTCTTATCCTATTGCATCATTGCAGAGGAAAGGTAAGAAGTTTGAATGGACAGAGGAGTGTGAGTCTATTTTTGAGCATCTTAAGCAATTGTGGACACATGCTCTAGTATTAAAGATTGCAAATCTGGACAAAGAGTTTGTAGTATGTACAAATGCTTACAAGAGAGGACTGGTAGAGTCCTTATGCATGAAGGACATGTAGTGTTCTATGAGTCACAAAAAACTGAATGAGCATGAGAAGAACTATCTAACACATGATCTTGAGCTAGCAAAGATCATACATGCACTTAAGATGTGAAGGCATTATCTTCTTGGTAGGAGGTTTGTATTGATGAGTGACCACAGTGGGTTGAGATGCTTGTTTGAACAATCGAATCTGAACACCAGGAAAGATAGATGGTTGACCATGATCAGTGACTTTGATTTTGAGATTAGATACATCAAAGGAAAGGAGAACATGGTTGCAGATTCTCTTAGCAGGCAGGTACAGGTAAATCATATAGCAGCTATGAGTTCCTATGGGACATATCTACAAGGTAGGATCTTACAGGTAAGTTAGCAAGATGACATGTACATGGAGATTGTGCACAGGTTGCAACATAGTATAGGTACAAGTCCAGGTAGTGGTACATGTACATGTAGTGGTATCGATACATGTATAGGTATTCGTACAGGTACAGGTACATATGCAAGTGCACAGGGTGTGCAATATCATCTCATGGAAAATGGATTGGTTAGATTTAGGGATAGGATATATGTGCCAGATAAGAGTGAGCTCAAGAAGGTGATCTTGAGGGAGTTTCATTTGAAACCATATTCAAGTCACCCAAGTTATCAAAAGACATTGACCACATTGAATAAGTTTTATTATTGCCCGAATCTGAAGAAGGGTGTAGCAGAATTTGTATCTAGATGTTTGGATTGTAAGCAGGTGAATGCAAAGTGTAGGAATCTAGGTGGATTGTACAACCAATTGTGATTCCAGAGTAGAAATGGGAGGTCATTTCCATGGAATTTGTCACAAGTTTTCCAAGGACAACGAGATAACATGATTCCATCATGGTTGTTGTGGACATGTACAAAGGTTGCGCACTTCATTCCAATGAAGTCTACATTCTCAGCTAGCGATGAAGAAGATGTATTCATTATATTGCATTGTGTTCCAAAGAATATTGTGTTAGATTGGGATGCAAAGTTCACTTCCAAGTTTTGGAAGGATTTTTTTTTGCAGGTTTGGGCACAAAGTTGGCCTTTAGTATAACGTATCATCCACAGATATATGGAAATAATGAGAGGGTCAATAGGATATTGGAGGACATGTTGAGGATGTATGCGATGCATTGGCAATGAAAGTGGGAAGAGTATCTTTCACTAGTAGAGTCTGCTTACAACAATCGGTACCAGGGGTCACTAAGGATGAGTCCGTTTTAGGCATTGTATGGGCGAAGTTGTAATACTCCTATTAGTTGGAGTGATCCAGTTAACAGGGTGTTAATTGGACCAGACATGTTGGCAAACATGGAGCGATAAATGCAGGTAATTAAGAAAAAAATGAAAGAACCAAAGGATAGGCATAAGAGCTATGCAGATCAAAACATGTTGCACAAGGAGTTCGAGGTTGGGGAATAAGTGTACTTGCGAATCAAACCGAAGAAGAGTTCCTTGCAGATTAGATCATGTACCAAGCTGGCACCATAGTTTTGTGGACCTTTCAGGATTATTGAGAGGATTGGGCTAGTAGCCTATCGACTTGCACTTCCTCTAACAATGAAAGCCCATGATGGTTTCCATGTGTCATTTATCAAGAAGTATGTTAAAGATGTTGATCATGTGATTGACTGGTATGTATTCTAGGTGGAGACAAAAGGAGAATTCCAACCGAAACCATAGTGTATATTGAAGAGAAAGGTGCTCATGCTCTGAAACCAAGCAATCGAGTAGGTTAAAGTGCAGTGGAAGCACTTTGGGCCCGATGAAGCTACACGGGAGATGGCGGATCAGATGCAGGCTATGTATCCTTCCTTATTCGCTGGTCGAGCAAACGTTTTGGTATATGTTTTTGGTACATGTTTTGGTGATGTTTGGTTGATATGAATTGGATCATTATATTGTTTTTCATCCATATCGATGCATTTGGAGTGGAAAAAGTGGAGGAATCAGCTCACAATATCTTTTTTACTGGCGGGACCCAATTTGGCAAAATAGGGTCTAAAACCTTCCAGGAGCATTTTAAGGCATCAAACAACATTTTTTGGGGGTAAAAATTTGTCGCTTATGCGCCACATCTTTTCATGCTATTCTACACACATAAATATTTCCAACGATGGAAGCATCACACCAATCGGACTTTGTATGCAAAAGTTATGCCACTCATAAGTTGAACTTCCTGTTTTCATACCTATAGTTCGGGAGGATGCCGCGTCAACCCCCATTATTCATGGAAAAGGGGCTATTCACGTGTTTTTGATGTAGAAGACTCTAGAAGATTCTATTTTGTAACTATAGTTAAGAGTTGATGTATTCAAACTTAACCACTAGTAGGCTATTGGGCTATGTTATAACAGGGTGACTAGGAAGAAGAGGCATTCCATTCTTTCGAGAGAATTTTGTTACATAGTTGAGAAAAGATAGCCAGGAGAGATAGGAGGTAGAGCACATAGAGAGGATTTGTGCACTGTAGTAGCCCATGGGCCATAGCCAATACTTCTTTGTATATGTAGCCATATTTCCAAACAGAGAAAGAGAGCGAAGCGACCTCACCTTCCAGCTGGGTTTTCTCCTGAAAGGGTTTCCTAGAGAGCATATCTTGTGTCATGTGTGTGTGATCTTATTTTTTCATTCTCTTCTTTTCTGAATAATTTACTTTTACATGCATTAAATAATTACAGTAAGGTCTACAGATCTAGAAATTAAATAAAACTATAATAGTGTAGAATCTCAAATATTTAATGTAATATTTCAGATATGCTATGACAAACTGTCCAATGGAATATCCATAGTAGTTTATAGATCATTGGGTTTTAGAGAGGTTTTTTTTGCATTTTTTGGATATTGCAAGGATCTAGATCAACGAGGCCAAAAATTGTAAAACCCTAATCATGGGCGACGAATATGTAAACAAACCTTGTGATCTTGCAGGGGTGAGGTCTTCGCAGTCGAAGAACAAGTCAGGGATATAAAGCACAATGTAAACCTCCTCATGGAGGCCCTAAGCAATATCTAGGGATATTTGGAGAAGAAGGAGGTTTGAATGCAGAGTTCAAATCAAAAGGGGGATCAAGAGATCAGGAAGACGTAGATAACCAGCCAAATAAAGAACCTGGGAAAGATCAACCCAGCTCAAGTGTCATGAACCAATCCCTGTTTAAAGTGGAAGAAAAGTTAGATATCAAGCCATACCATGGCGATATCGACTCTTGAAAGTTGAACCACTAGTTGCAACAAATTGAAGTATATTTCAATGTCCATTAGATCGAGGAAGGGAAAAAGATCTCATTCGCACAGCTGAAATTGGAGGGCCATGCACTAATTTGGTGGGAGAGCCACACAAAAACCATTAGGTTGGAGGGAGAACCTCTAGTAACTAAGTGGGAGGATTTCAAAACCCTCATTAAGTCACAGTTTTATCCAATTGGGTACGTGGAAGACTAGTGAATCCGGTGGCATTAATTCAGGCAAAAGTTGGGCCAAAGCATGCAGGAGTACACTATAGAATTAAGAAATATGGCTATAATGTTGGGTGTACAGACACAATACTTGGAGAACATAGGTCTAAAAAGAGCACAATCAAGTGATCAAAACAGAAGGAGAAACAAGAAACTTCTAAAGAGTGGAAGAAGAAGAAAAAGGGGGTAAAAGATAAAAAGATGACAACCACAACACACCAGTGCAAAGATCCCAACAACCACTGCGACATTGATGGCCATACAAAGGAGAAGTGCCAGAATTTGCATCTAGAGCTAAACCCAAAGAATAAGAAGAAAGATAATAATAAGAAGAATCTCATGGCCAGTGATTTAACTAACCAAGTTGTAAGCAATGCAAACGTGGATGAGAAGATCCTCTGTATGTCAGTGCAGAAGGATGTGAATCTAAGTAGCCTTCAGCAACATGAAGAGAAAGAAATGAAAAAATTATTCCATGTAAAGATACAGGTCAAGAAGATGAAGATTGATGCTCTGTTTGACTCAATATCGCAAGAAAATCTCATTGCAATAAATTTGGTCAAGAAGTTGGGGCTGGAAGTTTGTGATCATCCAAACCCACATCCACTTGGATGGGTACATAAGGATGTGGAGATGAAGGTAACAAAACAATGTAAAATTAGATTTGTTATCAGTGCTAATTTTATTGATGAAGTAGACTTGGATGTGGTTCCCCTTGATGTATGTGAAGTCATGCATGGGAGTCCATACATGTACATAAGTGATGCAATATTCATGAGGAAATATAACCTTAACCGACTCATCAAGAGGTATGTAGGAAATATAACCTTAACCTTAACTTGAAGAGGTATGTGTATTGGCCCAAGATGCAAGAACAAGTAGCTAGGTTCATAAGAGGATGTATGATTTGTTGTACCAGCAAGCCTAACAATAGGAAATAGGGTTTGTATCATCCCATACATATACCTACTCATCCTTGGGAAAGAATTTCCATGGAATTTGTGAGAGGCTTACCAACAACCAGGAAGGGACATGACTACTTGTTCATTGTAGTTGACAGGTTCAACAATATGTGTGTTCTAATGCCCTATAAAAAGACCATCAGCAGACAAGAAGCAACAAACTTGTTATTTGGACAGGTCTAGGTACACTTTGGGATACCAAGGAGCATCATTTCAGATAGGGATACAAGATTTCTCAGTGCATTCTGGACTACATTGTGGGAGAAGATGGACATGAAGTTGAAGAGATATACAACATTCCATCCATAGACAAATGGGCAGACAGAAGTAGTCAACATGACTTTGGTGCAGCTTCTGAGGGGTTACAATTATAAGCATCCGAAGACCTGGGAGGAAAATATGGTATATATACAACATTCTTATAATAGAGCAGTCCACACTTCTACAAGAAAGTCCCCATTTGAAACTTGTTTTGGATATTTGCCACCTTCGTCTTTGGATATTGCATATGGGTAGCAAGGAGGATTGAAGGAAGACCTTACAAGAGATGCTTTGAGGGATGAAAAATTTATAGAGATGATCAGGCAGATCCATATACAAGTACATCAAACACAACAAAATTTGTAGGAGAAGTATAAGGCTAGACATGATCAGCACAAAACAGAGAAATCATTCATCGTGGGAGACCAAATATGGCTACAGTTGAACAAGGAGAGGCTACAGGGGCTTGGTAATAAAATCAAGGCTCTAAGATATGGTCCCTTTGAGATATTGGAAAAGGTGAGTGATAACGTCTATTGACTTAGTTTATTACCATATATGCACATTTAATCAGTTGTAAATGTCGAGAATTTGAAACTCTATGAGCCTTCCATGCTAGATCAGGAAAAGGAACATGTCCTACCTTCTGTGGAGGATTTAGCACCAGATGCTCAAGAAGAGTTGACAGAAGATACAGTTTTATATAAGAGGTCTAGAACTACAAGACATGGACAACATGACCTTTGGCAGATTGGGTTGAAGGGACAACTGCCAGGCAAAGCTAAATGGTATGCCAAAGAGAAGATGGAGGAAACATTTCCTCACCTCATCAAGTAAAATATTTTGGGGACAAAAATCCTCCCAAAATGGGGAGGTGTGATCCGAATTGGATCATTATATTGTTTTTCATCCATCTTGATGCATTTGGAGAGGAGAAAATGGAGTAATCAACTCATGGGACCATTTTTACTGGCGGGATCGAGTTTTGAAAAACATGGTTTGAAACCTTCCAGGAGCATTTTGAGGCATCAAACGATGTTTTTTTGGGGTAAAAATTTGTCCCTCAAGTACCACATATTTTAATGCTATTCTACACACATAAATATTTCCAACAACACAAGAATCGCGTCAATCAGAGACCGTATGCAAAAGTTATGCCACTTAGAAGTTGACCTTCCTGTGTTCACACCTATAGTTCGGGAGGATGCTGCGTCAGCCCCCATTATTCATGGAAAATGGGCTAGCATTATGTTTTTTATATGGAATACTCTAGAAGAGTCTATTTTGTAATTCTAGTCAAGAGTTGATGCAGTCAAACTTAACCACTAGTAGGGTATCATGGTACATTATAACTAGGCCGCTAGGAGGAAGAAACATTCCATTCTTTCAAGAGAATTTTGTTCCATAGTTGAACAAAGATAGCCAGGAGAGATAGGAGGTAGAGCACATAGATAGGATTTGGGCACTGTAGTAGCCCACGGGCTACAACCATTACTTCTTTGTATCTACAACCATATTTCGAGGCAAAAAAGAGAGTGAAGCGGCCTCACCTTCCAGCTGGGTTTTCTCCCGAAAGGGTTTCCTAGAGAGCATATCTTGTGTCTTATGTGTGTGTGAGATTATTTTGTCATTCTCTTATTTTCTGCATAATTTACTTTTACATGCATGCACTAATTACAGTAAGATCTACAAATCTAGAAATTAAATAAAATTGTAGTAGTGTAGAATCTCATATTTTTAATATAATATTTTCAAATCTGTTGTGACGAACTGTCTAGTGGAATATGCACGACAGTTTACAGATCATTGGAATATGCACATGGATGTAAATACCTCCATGAGCTATGTTATAAAGATCTAATAAGTGGTATGGGTGTTATGTTGTCATGTTTATTTTCTTTTCAGCAAGGCGATCATTGTAAATAATGCATCGAGCTATGTTATAAATCTCCTTGGGTAGTATGTTTGTTGTTCAGCATTTTTGCTGAGGTATAAGTGTGGTTGAACTCCAAGGACAGTGTCCCCCAAGGGGGAGGGTTCTGTAACAACCCTAGTGAAAAATTCCATGTGATAAAAGTTAATAAAGACAAAATACGGTTGATGGGACACTTATTCCAAGTTGAATGTTGGGCAAGACATCCTAGTGTTGGTGTTCATTGGTTTATTATGGCTAAGGAAATTGGAAAACACAATGGCAAAGGATTTGGAAAGGAAAATGGCATTTTTGGCACATTTATTTATGAAAATAATGGAAATTAGGAGAAAAGGAAGGTGAAAGGTCACAAGTTACATGTAAGGAGGAAAATGAAGGAAAATAATGGAAAATGAAGAGATTAGAGGCCTAATTGATATACTCGATCAGTTGGTACCTTTTGTTAGTTTAGTTTTGGATCTTTCTCATTATTCTCTCTCTCTCTCACTCTTGGACACTTAGAGTTTTCTTGGAGCACTTCGACATTAGATCAAGAAAGGAAAAGAAGGTAAGAGGAAGGAAGGAGCAAGTAAGGAAGAGTAGGATAAAGCAACTACAACATGATTCTTTGCAAGTATCAATTTGCATGTGTTTTTTCCTTGCTAGATTTGGAATGCATGGTATTGCATGTGATTCTATGTTGTTATGGCATGGGTTTTGCGAGATGTGACAATGTTTTCAGCCTAGCCTTTACATTTCCAGATAACTATGGTGTGATAGGTTCTCATGTTTTGGTTGAGTTGGATTTCCAGATGGATTCAAAGTTGAGTGAGGTGTATCTTCGAATAATAGAACACATGGATTAATAACCCCTGAACCAAAATTCGGATATACAATAAAGTCTAGTGGTGGGTGCTCTCCATCAGGCCTAGTAATATCGGGATGGGATATGTGGTAAAGCCTGGAGAGTGGGTCTCGGTTTAGGGCCTAATGATCTAGTGTGGATTGCGGCAAAGCCTAAGAGACTAGGAGACATGAAAATTCCTCATGGTGTAGGTGGAGGAATCTAGTGGCATCCATGCTTGTTTGGCCTAGTGATCTAGCGGAGATCATGGTAAAGTTTGTTATTACAAGTTTATTGTTTAGCCTAGTGATACAGGATGGATTGCGATAAAGCCTAGTTTCTATTGATGAGGGTGAGGTTGTTTAGCCTTAGGATGCCATGGTTGGTTCTTTTGGTTTGAGTCCCACATTCATGCTTGGAATATGGCACAATGGTGAATGACTGAAGAGAGAATTGGCTCAACCATTCTATGGTTGAGTGGAACATGGTAGTCCCATCTCGGGTTGGCTTTTGCATTCATTAATAAGAGGTTCTTTCCTTGGTATCATATGTGTAAATGTACTGGTTTATATGTGGATTCTATGGTTGATGTATCCTTGATATTTTTGTTGTTATGATGCTGGTTATATAATCATGTATTATGACCGTGATGATGTATGGATATCCTTATGTTTTTATTTGTAAATGAATGGATATTGTATCTATGACCTAATAGATGATAATGCAACTAATGATATAAGGGAACAATGCTTCTTAGTGATTCTTAGATAAGTATGAGACCCCTATGCTTAGAGATGTTGTTTAAACCTGTAGATTACATATTCGTGATATGTTTGACGAAAATCCTATTATGGCTAGTAGGGGTCCAGTCTAGACCTTGTCATTGTTTTTTCAAATGCTCCATCATTATGTTGTGTAAATTCATTTCTGAAAGTGTCAGTGAGTTATGGGTAACTAGTGACAAATCCCAGAGATGCAGGCATAACATTGGGTAGAAAAGTCCCTAGATGCATGCATACCCATGCTGTGGGAGTGTTGGGTCCCTATAATACTAGTGATTACCCCATTACTATGGTAGTTGTACCCCTTATTAATATTGTTGTGCCCCTATTGCCCCCATATTGTTATTACTGTGCCCCATAGAATCCCTCTATTGTTATTTTTGTGGCTTTATATTATTATTGTTAGGTCGGCTGGGTTATATTGTGACTCCTTAGATCCTATATATAGAAAGGAGGTTTTGCCATTTGTATCATCCAAGAATTGTTCATTTATGTATTGTAAAGGAGGTTCCCCCTTGAAGAGGCTGAATTATAAGGCGTTGATCTATCTTTCTATCTTTTCTTGAGCTGGTTTCATAACATTTGGTATCAGAGCTTTGGATTCTAGAGTTTCGCTGCTCCAAATAGGTCATCGTGGAATTTTCGCTATAGCTTTTTTCTACGACGTTTTAGAAGTCTAAAAAAAAACCCATTTGAGAAGACATCGCGCGGCAGCTCGAGTCCGAATTTTAGAGCTTTTTGTGCTATATTTGCGGAGATATGATCTGAGGAAGTTGGTCTTTTTGCAGACTCCTGAATTACATTCCAAACAGGTGACCTGGGGAAAATCGTCATAGCTTTATCTCTGAGCATCGGATTGAAATTTTGCAAAAAGGTACAGAAAGAGGACGGACTGTAGTTTCTTCTAGATATTTTTCAGAGCCAGAGGTCCAAATAGTGACACGTGTCACTTCATACAAGTTCGCTCTTCTGAAAAGGTCTATAATCAGGTCATTGTGGGAGATTTGGCATAACTCTTCATTGGAGAATCCAATTGGGGTCAGACTGGTGGCATTGGAAAGAGGACACAGAGGGCTACCACAGGCCACAATTTTAGAACTGGATGTTTTGAAAGTACAGAGATACATCAGAGGCAATATCGAGCTCCTACAAAGAAAAAGAGGTGTGTAGATTTTTTAAATTTTTGCTTAAGATTGGTTTGAAAATTTATTTTGAAGGAATTCAAAGGGCTAGTAGAGCATTATTATC